>OU898284.1:105483855-105733855 GCA_918026665.1 Diabrotica balteata
CTCGACTTTGCAGTAATCTACTTCATTCAATCTATAAACTTATTCATTGTCATAAAACTGTCACCTTCATAAAACAATTACTCAATAAATAACACACATTTCATAAATATATCTCTCGAATAAGTATAAATAACTTTTAAATAATACAACGGTATATAACATCACTTTCATTTAACAAACAATCACACACATATCTCTGCTTCATTGGATCAAATCTATCTCCTCAAGAACTTCCCGTTTACTGTCAAACAACTACAATAGCAGAATTGAGTTCTCCATTCAACAATACATAGTAGTTTCAACCATGTTCTACCATCCATCAATTAATAGAGTACCGGCATGTAAGTAATGTTTATTTATTTGCTCATTTAATAATTTATGACCATCTAATAGACTATTTTATAACAATTTGTGGGTCTTACCTTGTCTGTTTAAACTTTTAAAACTTTTTATACCTTTTTATTCAACTTACTCATTTTGAAATAAAACCACAGACATGTAATATTGACATAATTATTGTAATTTACATCTAATTTGTTTATCTTTATTAGACAACACCCTAATATGGGTTCTTATCATTTCAGCATTTATGTAACTTTGTATCGAGACCTGAAGATGCTTTGCATATTGTAGAAAGCGAAACCAGTCGTCTGATAGTTAAATTAAATTGATTGTGAGTAAGTCTTATTTATTATTTCTTTACCTATTTGAAATGGACTCACACAAGCAACACATTCATGATTTAAATATCATAGTTTTTTAATATCAAAGTGGGTTATTAACCACATATTTAAAGGCTTCAAACATGTAAATCCAGATAAAACTGATGATGGAATAGTTATTCCGAAAACGTTCTCTGATGTAGTACGATAGTGTTTTTATAATAATATACCTTTCAGAAAGGAATTTTTTTAAGTAATTTTTTTTTAATAAAAATAATTAATCATTTTCAGATCCTCCCGGTCCAGCACGCATACGATACGCACCATCCAAAGTCGTCAAGGGAGGTTCAGTAAACCTAACCTGTACCGTTGAGTCAAGTGGCCGACCGGACAACATAAGTTACATCTGGCATAGAGGATCACATGTGCTAACGAACGTCACCCAATCGGTTTATACCATCACCTCAGCGAGACTCGAAACGAGGAATAATTTTTCTTGCGCTGCCCAGAACGAGGGTGGAAAGGGGGCTCAAGCGAGCGTTTTCGTTAATGTATACGGTAAGTCCATTTATATTTTTCAAATTATACGCAGTAAATTGATTGCTAAGATGTTATTTTAGTTGTATTTGTTATGTTCGGACTTTCTGGATTTAAGATCGTAATTTTTGCCAAAACAAACAGGGTTTTTTCCAAATACTTTTAAATTTCGTTTACCTTACATCATAATGTTTACTTTTTATCAAATATTTTTGATTTTTCTTGTAACATATTCAATAGTACCCCCCTTATCGTTGAAAATTTTGTTTTATTAAATCTTTATCAGTTAATTAAAATGTTCGATCTCATGGAGTAGTGCACAGTAGTGCAGTTTCACTTATGGGTCCTCGAACTTCTTAAGTTTCCTGCACTAACTGTTTTGTCCTTTCGATTGTTTTATCCTTTAATATCATCACGTCTATCTACTTCAGCTTTGTTATACCCTGTTTTGTCGTACTTATTGGCTAAACAATTGTGATATTTACATAATACTAGAGCAGAATCGGATATTTTTGAAGAGCAGAGTTTCCTGAAGCATATATTGGATTTAAGCATCAAACCATTAGTTGCAAGTATTAAACTTAAGTTTAAAACGAATCCAGTCGCAAAATGTTACAAAGAAGCCCCACGTTGGGCGCCAAAATATACTTTTACAAAGAAATAGCTACACGCTGCAGCACCAAAATATACTGTGATACCTCAGGGATTTGTCCTATAAATTGTGACAATCAACTCACAAAAAGAACAAATCAGACAAAATAAAAATTTGAGACTTCGTTGCGCTGAGTTAGAACTCAAAGGAAACAACCAACAAGCAAACAAAAAAACAAAATCAAAGGAAAACAGTACTGTTTTTAACATGGAAATGTTAAAATAATCCTAATTCTTTATCAGCTGTAGCATACTTAAGTTTTGCAAGAGGCCTACATATCTTAAATTTTTTTTGCTTATTTGACTTGCTTCTAGTAACCATAACCTAAACTCTCTAATTTACCATTACTTTTAATCAACAACTAATATTTTGTATTGTTCTCAGCTGCACCGGCGTTTACGAAAAAGCCTCCAACCTACCAAGGCATTTTGTATACTTCGAAACATATCAACCTCAGCTGCGTCGTGGAATGTTATCCTGAGTGCGGAATTGTTTGGTATAAAGATGGTATCAAATTGGATGTTAAGCACAACCATCTCTACACAGTTGAAACACACTTTTTACCTCCCAATCAACAAATGAACGATTTTGAATCGATCAATTCCACATTGGTAAGTTATTATTCTTTAATGAATTATTTTAAATTGTATGAAATAAATTTAAGAAGAATAATTTAAATACATAATCAGTTATCCTTTCTCATACCAAGTTAATTTTAAAACGCCTTTTATCGAACCAATATGTTTTTTTGTACCTATATTTATACAAAGTTATTGTTAAAATGCTTGATACCTGTTTTTTATTGGTTAAACGAGATTGAATTGTTGAGTCTCTTATTCTTTTCTTTAAGTATAGATCTAACAGTCTTTTACCTAACTCTAACCAAACGTTCATTTTTTGTTTAAATATTGATATTTCCGTTCAGGGTTGATATAAATTGGTTTGTTTTTTGCATGTTTCAGCAATTACCTTGTACAGTGTATCTTTTTTAATTGCCGTATTGCTAGATTCCAGTAAGAGCCTAAGAAGGTATCCATTGAATTATGGCAGGCAACGGTAGGGGAAATATGTTAAGACATCTAACGTCATGGAGCAAGACACCCTGGCTTAACCGATTTAACAGGTGTAACCTCCACACTTTTTACTAAAAGCGAAGAGAGGATTTGTCTCGGCTCCCTTTGAGAACGAACACCTCAGTTTTCTGTCAATTACGTTGACCAAGTGTTAAAGGCATTCTTAACGTCAAGCAGGATGAGAGTCACCCATCTTTCTGTATCCTGTGTAACTAAAGAGGTTACTTCTACGACCGCATCTATGGTGGATCTTTTGGCCTTGAAACCATATTGGCGGTCTCTCAGAGAGACACTCGAATAACACTTCGGTTTACTTTTGGATGTGGGACACCAATGTTATTTCCGACTGAAATACAAAAACTGAAAAATAAATATCACGATTTTGAGCAGGTATTAACTCCTGAGGTATAAACGTTTTATTCCTTCGTAGCGTTTTGCATAGTGTTAGTTCATTTTGATAAGATCTTCTGCTAATTCCAAAGAATTGAAGAAGTTATTGGTGGTAATTCCGTTACCAGGCCTTAAACTACCCTTTTTTTGTCGCATTTCAAAGCATTTTCTTGTTTCCCCAAATAGACTTGTTAATTGTTACTATAAGCGATATCAAAAGCTGCAAAATACCATATGTTGCTGGTTTGCTTTTTTTTTCATGTAAGCTCCAAAAGGACTTCTACCAAGTAATTGCACTAACTGTTCATCAACGGTAAGATGAAAACCAGGATTATAGTGTCCGTGAGAATTACTTACGAACATTTTAATTACGTTTCGAGTTAGCTGCCAGTTTGTCGGTTTATCTACGGTGTTTCTGAATACCTTCATCATTAAAACGCACTCAGCTGGTTATTTGTGAAACCTTGGTATGTAGCATTATTGCAGAATATGCCGAAAAAAAGCAAATTAGCAAAAGATGTAACGATAACCTTTGATAGAGTTATAAGTCTGCCAATGAACAAGCAATATTGCTAATAAAGGGGAAGCAGAAGAGGAGGAAGAAGATGAAGAATCTCATCTCATCCAATATCTTCAGAAATAAATAATTTAAACAACTTCGTTATATTTAGAGATGTTGGTATACTATGTTTATCACCGACAGGAGTTCTGATTAAATTGTTTGACTGAATTATTTTTCTTGGAAGAGGTTTCTTTATCTAAAATGTTTCATCTTTGCCGAACCATAAGTCTTGTAGGTCGTTCATTTTCATTATTTCCTCATCGTCATTAAAATCATCGGTCATCACATCCCTTTCTTCTTTGATGGTTTCTTTGTTGTTCTACATTTCTGAGCTATCATCAATGGGTTTCACATCAAAGTAGTCGTCTAGACAGTCGAATTCAGTAATAGTTTGTTTATTTTACTAAACAGTACTAAAAGCAGCTCTGTCAACTGCAAAATCATTCTTGATCAATACTTGGATACTTGAACACTACTCACTGGTGATTTTTTGGTATTTTGAAGGTCAGATGGTCTATAAATTTCGACCATTAGAAAGAGACGCAAACACTGCTTGTATCTTTTTTCTCTGGAGTATGTATGTATGCAGACTGGAGTAGTAGTCATGCAGTTTTGCGTATACCTTTCTAAACAGTTTACAGTATAACTAATAAACAACCCTAAATTGTTTAAACATTTGTTTTTAATATAAACTTTTTCTAACCAATTCGAGTTGATAAACCACCAATATATGAATAATCTGCTTTCGCATTTATATAATGAGATAAATTTGTTATGCTAACAATGGTCATTACAAATTTGCATTTACAAAAACTTTGTAATTAAATATATAACTCACTTGTTTTTGTTTAAAATGGCCAAAAATGAAATTTCAGTTTTCTCTATTTTCTGCGCTTGGCAGTTTATATAACTTGCTTTCACGAGTGGCTTGGGGACACAAGCGTTTGTTTGCTTTGCGGTTCATTTAAATTCACAAGCCATCGACTTCTATTATTTTGATAGCGGATTAAAAGGACTTTTTAAATAATTACATAGCGGATAGTTAAACGCCATTTATTAGAGGGTTTTTGGTAATAGTAGGCAGAAATAAAAACAGTAAGCAATAACGTATATTTTAGCAATTTTAAAATTGAACATTGTGTTAAATTTTTACGATAAAAGATGTAATTTACGTTTACATTTTTGAAGATACTCAAAAAGTTAGCTTATTAGTTAGGAATAGTGTAAAGAAATTTTAATTTTTAAATAACCCCATAGAAGTCCAGGTTAGTTAAATCGGGATCTTGCTGGCTATTCAATAATACCCCTTCATCTCATCCACTGCCTAAGAAACCATTCATTAAGGTTCATTATTTTAACGTTCCAATGCTTATCATCTTCTAAGTACCTGTTTACATGTTTGATTATATCTGCTAAATAGTTTCAACTGTGTCCTCTAATAATTCTAGATATCAAGATAGATACTATTAAACCAATTTATAATACCATCCAGAAAAAAAGAAACCACAAGGAAAAAGTTAATTTCCTGTAGTCATATACCATGTATCACAAAAAATTTATTAGAAAATCTTCTATAAAACGTATTTTTATTTAAAAGGATCATTTCGGACTAAAACACAGAACGTTTTCGGTTAATAAATCAAGGTCGATTCAAACACATCAGTCACGTCTCGTCACAGTCCCGGCGACGAACCGAACAATCCGTCATACAATATATTCTTTAATAGAAATATGCCGCCGGCATTTATATTAATCAGTTGACGAACAGTTTCCCAGCAGTCAGGATTCGACACGTCCATCGCCCAGCCTATTCTATTGGGACCGTGCAAGTTCGGAACAGTGACACCTGGTGTCGTCAATCAGCCAAATTTACTGTGCTTTCATGTTAGATCGAGGTTACCGGATAACTGTCAAGGATGTGGCCCCAAAAAAGAATAAGAAGAAAAAGTAAGATTGAGGTTATGTCGGTATGTTATTAAAAGGTAAACGTTGATGTAGCGTAAATACAAATAAATATATTATTGAATTACAGCATTACTGTTAATATGGATGCAATAATAAAAACTGGATTTGAGAAAGTAAATCACCAAATAACTTTTCAACCAAGCACGAGTCAAAGGGAAAAGCTTTAGTAGTGGCAAATGTCAAAAAAGAATGGAAGAAGTATGTGGAGTGGAAGAATTAAGAAAAATAAATTACCATAAATAATGCTAATGCATAAATTAGCAGGTTAAGCCCATGATATCATCATATTGGTTTGAACAATTAATTCTTTCCCTGTAAACTTTTGGACAGGGAATATATCTTAATGCATCTTCAGAAAAACTTTTTGCATTTTTGTAAACTTCAAAAAAATAAAATTCAAACATTAAACTTGATTTTTGAGTTAAAATGAACTTTAAGTGAGTGTTATGAAACTAAAATTTACACTTAAAAGTGAACTTTTATTTATTATTTATTTCAAACTGACTTTAAAATCGGGCGCAAGAATAATGCATAATTTAGGTTACGTTACTTATGCTTTTTATGATATAAATCCACTTTTCTCTTTGTAGTAGCTTTGTGCTTCGAAGTTGGAAACGAATAAAACTTAAATTGACAATTTTTTGTTGTATTTTTACAATTTATAACACAGCATTTCCTAAATCCCATTTTCTTCAGTGACAGAAGGTGTAAATAAACAAAACAAATATGAAATATGACAATTGACAATATGAATTTATGAAATCTATAATCTATGAAATGTGCAGTAAAAGATGCAAAATTTCTCCACTACTCACGCACGATCGTTTCTCGTATCCCCTCCAAGTACTTGCACGTCGCCAATAATCTCAGCGACGAATTTTTTGGTCTTGCCGGAAACATGACGGGCGGTACAAGTGAACAAAATAAAATTATTGACGAACAATTAATAGAATGTTTGAGAAAATATATTGTTTTATATGATTTGTCGCATGCAAAATACATGGACAATAATTTTAAAAATAATATTTGGCAGGAAAGCAATTTTTCGACATCCTAAAATATTGATGAAATTTTACATCATCATGAAGCAGCTCTTTCTACAGTGTCACGTATTCTCCTCCGGTATCCCTTTTTTCATGTGCCATGTATCCATGGTAAATAACGTCGTAAATGGTAAATAAGGGGTTGTTGAATTATGTGACCATTTATTTAAAACACTACTGTACACTTTTACTTAAAATTACTTATCTTAAATGTAATTAGTACTTAGTTGACGTTGTGACAATACGTGCTAGATTAACTTGCCATATTGACGTTAAATTAGTTCTGATCTCCAGATAATTATTGTTGTCGCTTTTAATAGCCGGCCTTGCCAGTATCAGCACTTTAGAATAGAGTATAATATTATTTATGAATGTCCTCGATTCAAATTACTAAACATATTTTATATAAACAAAATGCGAAACTATGTTACACGAGTATGAATTATAATATTTTAGGAATAATACGACATCCGTTTTTCTGCTAGGTTTGCTTGCACTTTTTCTTCCTCGTCCAAACATATAGCAATTATTGCTAATTCTTCATCCGAGAAACTTCCCATCTTTTCAACAGATTGGTCGTCCAAGACTGATGCATTTCGGGTGTGTGCGAATAGACGAACAAATAGTTCTGTGACCAGACGGGACCGGTTCGGCGCCGGGACTGTGACGGGACTGATGTGTTTGAATCAACCTTAAATATTGCATCTTCAGTGCTGCTACTAGGTATACATGTTCAAAACCACTAAATACATGGGAGAAAACCCTTTAAATGTTATCAAATTGGTACTACATGATTGTTGATATTTGTATAGGATGTTAATCACTTCCTGGTATTATGAACTCCCAATGGGGGTAACTGGTCCAGAGACGTAGTCTCTAAACGGACCTTAGGTAGCAAAAAAAAGATTTGGCAAATGTTGGTAGTTCAGATTTCTTTCCTAGGTGGCGTAGTTAACCGAGCAAACAAGTGTGACTTGTCGTCCCAGCCTTTTATATAGATAAATGATTGTATTAAAAAAAAACTAAAATTATATAAAAAATATATGGAATATGCATATCCGTCCATGATTATTCAATATTGATAAATAAGTGTTTAATACGATTTAAATATTTATTTCAGATATGGAACATGACAGCATGGCCAGGAGGTATGTTAAATAAAACAGCTCCCAACACAAATTATACATGTCAAGCGACGTCAAATAAAATTGGAGTTGGTATTACTTCCACTGCAGAAATAGCTGTTGACTGTAAGTATACAACATGTTTAATGGAAAAAATATAACAAAAAAATATCTATTTAAATATACGTAGACTTAAGTATAATCAAAATTAACGGAACTAGAAATAACAGCATGAGGAACCCTGATAATACCGTCCTAATATCAAGCAGCGCACAAGAACTACAAAATATAATAAATTCGATAGTTCGTCATATCGAAATGTTTGGTTTACATCTAAACGTTTCCAAAACTAAAATTCTAGTATTTTTAAAAGACTTCAATAAACGTATATTTGTGTACCAAGTAACAAATAATATAGAACAAGTAACTTCCATATACTTTTTGGAAGCAAATATTAGCTATATGTTGCAATTATTGTTTGGTATTTTAATTCTTCGCATTTTTTAAATAATTTAATATACAGTTAAGGATTTTTTTATTATCGTTTATGATAAGTCCTCAATTTGTGTTTTCTTCAGTCAGTTTCTGAACCATATTATGCATATCTTCCTCGTCATTTGCAAAAATCAACTGCCACGACCAACTATTTAAGCTTCATCTTCTATCAAAGGTTAAAAATCATCATGTCTGTGCGTACCCTGTTGACTGCCGCTCTAAATAATTCTCCACTACTGTATTCCATTCCATAAACATTCCCTCAAGTGTTTAAGTCGCGTTATTTTTCGTCTTCCCACATCTCGATTTTCTCGAATTTTGCCTTGCACAATAAGCTGCAATGATGAGTCTTTGCCCTCTCATAACATAACTTAAATACTCAAATTTTGTTTCATAGTCAAAATTATTTTAGCTCCATCTCATATTCTTTTAATAATATTTGCGTTTGATACAAAGCCATAAAGAGGAGTAGTTAATACATAACACCGAAGCATTCATAGGCATAGTCCTAATCTTATATCCCGACAACTAAGAAACTTTAAAGTTTAACGAATGATACACGTGCTTTTTCAATACGTGTCTTAATTTCTTTGATTTGGTCAATAGATAATTTGATGTTATCAATATTGGTATCCCCACTCTTAATTACAGTATCCTCAGTAAACGACAATTACGGTGTGTTATTACACACGCCGCGAAGAATCGAAAGGACGAGTCAGAGAAATAAAGATAGAACGGACCCATCAATACCCGGTATGGCAAGGAGCGGAAAGCAACTAATCAATACTTAGCTACGGGGAAGAATAGATCTGTCTCAAATCAATAATTCAAGACCGGGTACGAACTGCCACTAGATCAACACTATAGCAGAATCGTTTGGCCTACAGTTAATACCCTAGGCCAGTGGAGTTGTTAATTCCATCTACTCTAGCGCGCATAAATAGAAGAGTAACTTGCGGTGAGAATGCATATATATGGAGTGCTGACAGGAGTTGCATATCGTTACAAATTAAGATATCGCTACCTACTTTATGCTTGGTAACTGCACTCTTGTGACTAGTTTTTATTTCCTTTTTTGTGGATTGAGATTATATACCTTTCTCTAATATTCTGCAATATCTTCTTATTATATTAATTTGTTTAAAATGTGAGATTAGAGTTCTAATAAATTTATCTGGTCTATTTTTTACTAATTATATAGGGATATCTATCAATTTCTTTGCATTTTATATTCCATATTTCATTCTTTCTCGTTGGTATAACTTTCCTAACTTGTCTATTCCAGTAACTACACATTTTGCAATTTTCTGCATTTTTATAATTCAACTGAGTTTTTAAACTCTTTTAGTATCCACCTCTATTATTTTTTGTGACCAGCACTCCCTGTTTTGTTTTACATATTTTCCAATGTATCCAGTTGCTTCTTGTATTGCTTAGTTGATACAATATTTTCTTTGAAAGTTTAGAAGAATATTTCTTTGCAAGTATTGAATAATGTTTGCAAGTAGGAAGGCTATTTCTAAGATCAGCTCTTTTTACGATTTTATATGGCTCTGTGTTAATTTAATACATCATTGTAACCGCATTTGTATTTTATTAGAATCGCACACAAATCATAGAATTATTATAGGTATGTTTTTACTAAACTTATTCATTCTTAAACTGATTTTTTGTTTCAGATCCTCCCGAGGAGGTCACTACTAGCACCAAGATGGTTAATGTAAAAGAAGGAGAAGCTCCAGCGTCGGTAAAATGCTACGGTAAAGGACGACCTGCGCTCAGTTTCCAGTGGAAGAAAATGAACAATTCCGAGGTGATATCGACTAACGATGTTTTATCGCTCTCGAAAATGTCTCGAAGTGATAAAGCTGCTTATATGTGTGAGGCATCCAACAAACATGGTTTAAAAACTGCGATGGTGCATTTCAACGTTCAATGTAAGTCGTCTTTACATTTTATTGACTAACGTACACTTCCAGTATTTACATTTGATTTAAAAAAATCATCCATGACTTCCATGTGATCCAAGTGAGTGTAAAATGGATCAAGTGATATTTACTAAGTATCTGTGCATATCATAGTATACGTAATATGAAGATAAATACCTACTAATGTATAAAATCGGATAAACTGTGTAAATCTTGCATATAATAGCAATAAACAAATTGATTTTGTTTTAAACTGAGATATTTGTCCTGTGAAGACAATATACACAGTAGCGGCGTGGGCCAATATTAGTATCTCACTTATTTATAGTATATTTGAAAAAGAAACTGGAGAAAATTCTTAGAAAAAAACTTAATTGTGAAGCATATTGCAGTACGTGTGCTTTTCGTACAACGTCAATATTTTAGCTTATTTTACGTTGGGTTTGACTGTTTAGATACAAATATTTCCACGTCACATGATCTGTCGTAAAATGTAGTTACCTGCTATTGTAAGAATAGTAGGCTAAGTATTACTCAGCTGGTAATAGACGTACTTTAAGGGAATTACAGTATTTGTTTCAGTTAATTAGTTTTTTAAACCATTTTCAAAGCATATTATATTTATATAAATCAGTTTATTTAGTAACCTTATTTATGGTTGTGTGTGTGTGAGAGAGAGAGATGGCATTAGACAAAGAATCTTTTTGCCACAGAAAATCTTATTTATGGTTATTTTTGTCGTTATGATAATGATTCACTAAATAACAAGAAATAAAGAAACTATTAAAATCAATAGGTATTTAGTTAATGGTCTTTTGATAGTGATAGATTAAAAAAGTCGATTAGCGAAAGATGGTTTCCGATAAATGCGAATGCTATTTTAAATAGTATAAATTTTGATTTTGTTTGGAAAATCAATGGTTAATAAAATGGGTTTTTTTTTAAATAGTCATTTATTAATATCAAAATATTTTTGTTCAGTCGATTATAAGCGAGTGAAGAGATCTGACACAGTTGTTTTTTGCAAGAGTGAATAGTGAGTTTATAAAATATGGAATTAACTTGTGATTATAAACCAATTAAAAATTAAGTTAAATCATTTAACAGTTAACGAAAAGAGTGTTATAATCATCAATGTCTACAATTATTTTAAGCAACACAATCCTTCCAATACTGTTGATAATATAGTTGAAATTTTGTCTAAAGTAATAGGATATTCAAAATTAACTGTATATAACATTTTAAAAGAGGAAAAATCAGCTGGTATAACCCCACTCAAACCGAAACAGAAAGTCCAAAATTGTCGAAAGTGAATGTGGATGAATTTTTCAAAAATGCAATTCGTAGAATGGTCCACTCATTTTTATTTAACAAACAAATACAAACTTTACATAAAGTTTTACAAGCCATTACCGATGATTCCAATTTATCCACAATACGTGGAGACAAACTTTGGAAAGTTTTGCGTGAGTTAAACTTTAAGTATGAAAAAATTGGCAGACCGTCAATGCTTATCGATTCCGAAGAAATTGTGTCTTCAGCAAACGTGGATTAATGAAGGGCATACTGTAGGGAGAGTTTGGAAAGACACAACTATAAAAACGTGTCGAAAAGCATTTCTGGAAGGATATTCAACTGGTTTCAAGGAACCAACAGGTAAAGGTCGACGATTAATTGTTACCCATATACATTTCATCTAATTTATATAACGATGCACGTCATCGGCGTCGTAGCCTGTGGCGTCACATGATACTAACACAAAATATTTAGGGTGTAGGTGTGTTCTTTTTTAGAACCACTTTACCGAGTACACTGACATTACAGCCACTATATATATTTTATTATATGAGCGTAGAAATCATATTTAAAAATTTCTATTAATGTTAACTTGAAGAAATACACAATAATATGTTTCATTTAATTTGTATAAATGCATTATAAAGCGTTTTTATCAAGAACATTTGTTCGGAACACACTGTAACTGTAATCGAACGAAGGTAAAATTTTGGCATAAATTGGTAACACTTATTTGACAGTTGCGGTGTTGACACTTTTTGTACTTCATTATTTTGAATTTTAAAGTGAATATCTCTTGTTTTATATTTTTAACTATCTAATAAAATCTGTTCTTTTTAGAACACAATTAGTGTGTTTTATTTCAAAAATGTCACGTAACAATTTAAATAGTCGTTGTAAAGAGATGGTAATACTTTTGCAATAGTTATATAATCTATTTGATTTAAAATGGAGTCAGGATTTTTTTATACTTTGGCAACTATGTCAACTTCGATCTCTGACTTAGATAATGACGTAAGTCGTTATCTAAATTAGATGAAGTATAGGTAATATGAATGGATTTCTTAAGGAGGGTTTACTTTTTTTTAATCAAGAAAGACCTTTGATTATCACGAAGAGATGAACGGAGACGTGTTTGAAGAATATTTCGAACAGATGATTGAATTCATACCTAAAAATTCGGTTATTGTGATGAACAATGCAAGCTACCACTCTTGATTAGTTGAACGTTGACCAACTACTCAATAAAATAAAAATTAAATTGCAATATGGTTAACTTCTAAGAATTTAATCTTTGATGAATGACAAAAGCAGAATTATTAGAGTTTGCTAAAATTAATAAACAAAATTATAAAACATATGCCATTGATTAGATAGCCAAAAAAACGAGGAATTAAAATACTTCGCCTACTACCTTATCAAGTAACAACTGAACATTGGCAAAAATGTATTAATCGCGTTATGGATATTGAGAAAAATATGTGGGAGCTTGATCATATCATAGATAGTAGTATAGAACCTATAATAATTCATTACCGATGGGATAACACTTCGTCCGACACAGAATATGAGAAAGCTCAACATTAAACTGTAGCTCGGAAGTTTATTTATTTATTTATTTAATTTTTTTTATTGCTAATATAATTTTCGTTCTTATTTCCAAGATTTTTAGTATTAACAATATTATTAATTATTAATAGGAATGTATAAAAACTTAAAGTTTTTGTATAATTTATTGTATTTTATTGTTTTATATTAACTGTATATTTCACAATTAATGGAATTTTTATTCTTTTATGTGTATCTTTTTATTTTAAACCAGTATTGGATTGGGATTAATTACTTTGTTCTAAATATCCAAATAAATTTAACGCAAACTTTTCTTTTAAGATTACGTTTTAGTTAGAAGATGTGCACGTCTATGTATTTCGAGGTTTGAAGATTAGTATTCTGAGAATTTACTCCAGCTTATTTTTCAAATGTATTATACCTATTTTCAATAAATAATTACTGCTTACTCAAGATTGGTGGGTAATAAACACATTTTCTTTTTAATTTAAATTTTACAATGTTGAAACAAATTGGAAGTACCGAAAAATCTCCATGTCACCAAATATGTGTTGACCAGTGCTATTAAAACTGTAATTCTTCATAGGTTCTTCCCTTATTTTCAATTTTATTTTCTTTTACAGATGCTCCAGATTGCAGTATAACCCAGGTAGACAGAGACGGAACTCCATCTTTAGTGTGTACAGCACTAGCGAATCCACAAGAAATGACCTTCGTATGGAGAGTGAAAGAAGGCAACGAAACGTTTAACGCAACAAGCAACATTATTCAAGAGGGTGTGCAGAGTTACCTTCTGCTCGATTCCAGCGTGGAGAATCCTAGAACTTATTACTGCATAGCAAATAATTCGATAGGATTCAGCAACGCTTGTCATGCAGAAGTGGCAGGTAAGTCAATGAAAAAAGAAAGGGCACTATTATAGAATTGGAAGAAATATTGTAATAAATTTTATAATAAGATACATAAATAAGTTAAACAACATTTTTTACAATAAGACAATAGAAACTACATAAAGCGCTAAAATCGGCAACATTTCCTCGTACGAGGTAATTGTAATTTTCCGATACCCTCCAACACCTTAGATTCTTAGACTCATAGACAGAAAACGAAAATCATTTAGTAACAGATAACAACGCAACAGATATGCATCTACGTCCGTCAGTTTGTCTTTTACTTACGTATACCTGGTTCACCTTTTATAATATAAATATCGATAAAAATACACTGACAAATAAGGCGGTGATTTATATAGGTTTTTAATAATTTATACAATTACAACAGATAAAAGAGAAATATACTCGTATTGAAAATAAAAAATAATTTCTAATAAAATAAGAAATAATTCTTTACGCCCTACAAAGATGATTTAAATATTTGATCTTCTACGGCTAAACACTATCCCAATCTGCGGACAGATGTAAGAGTTTCTGCTGTAACAGAATTGGAGACTTCTCTTATTCGGTTTTTTAATCATCCAAATTTTGGGATCTAGCCTCAGGATGATCGTAGATAATGCTTTTTAAATGTTCCCAAAAAAATATCCCATAGGTGTAAGATCTGAAGATCGTGCAGGCCACTTAATATCGCCTGTTCCACTAGGGGAAAATATTGTTTAAGTATTCCCTAATTATTTAAGAGTTGTGAACTTAACAGCCATCTTGATGGAACCAAACATTCTCAAGATTTACATCTAGAAGATTCAGAATATCCTGAAAAACATCATTTTGTAACAAAACGAGATATACTCTACTATTCAAGTTACCCTCAATAAAAAATGGACCTATTATGTGATACCCTAAAATGCCAGTCCAGACGTTAACTTTTTGAAGATGTTGAGTTTTTCTGCTAGTGCTTATCCTCTATGGATGTTGTATTTTGGATTTTGCTTATGATCACAATTTTCGTCTTCTTATTATTAAGTTTCATTTCATATTTTCTACCGATGTTAATGAACGATGATCTATCAGTCTTTGTAATCCTTCAGCACTATCCGCAACAAGCACAGTGTCGTCTGCATTAAAAAATCTTTAAGACCATATTAAAATTCCAATCATTATATCTGAAATTTTACATCTTCTTGAAATTTGCATAAATTATGATTTACTATTGTTTTATTACAGGAAGCCTGTCCTGGTGGAAAGACCTGAATCAAGATAAATGGATCATCATCATCGCATCCATTATAGCCATTGTTATCTTCATTATCATAATCTGCGTGATCATCATCATCCTCTGCCGAAGAAAACGAGCAGATACCAAGTGTAAGTTGCTTGCTATGCTTAGTGGTATGCACATCCCATCTAGAAGTAATAATAATTACTATACCCTTTACTGAAATATTACAATTAAGACAGAGTAAGAAAATAATTTACACTAGTTTAAATATACACATTTTTACATTTTAGTTTTGCTTAATTTTTTAAAGAACAATATTTAGGAGTATAGTAAGCCGGTGGCTTGTAAGAATCCATCTATTTAACACGTATTCTACTTTACTCTAATTGAGAAGTGTGAGACTTCGCCCAGCTTGCACATGTGGCAGTTACAATTTCATAAGTCTAAAGATACTTAAACTGATTTTCTACACTGGATTCCGAATAAGTGTCAGATAAACTTACCAGTGTATTTTGGAGTTCAGGGTGATCAGGGAGATTAAAGGCATAAGGTAGCCCATTTACCTGGTATTTCCTTCTGACCATTGCTACTACTAATACTACTACCAATATCGGTACCAGTATTATAGTTTCACGTTTGTAGTATCCCTTAACGATGTTTTTGTACTGAACCGACCTACAGAAAGAGTACTTCATAAAATTTTAGACAAAATGATAGTTTTTTTTATTTGCAAGAACATTTATTATCAGCAGAAAACCTCTTAAACCTTTTAAATTGGTAGAAAAACTTGACCACGACTTCCGGAAGACACATTTGCTATATTTTTTTTTCAGACAATAAATGCGAATTTATTACAGTTCTTAAGTTTAATCTATTTAATCAATTTATTCTTAAGTTCTATCAAAATCGTCAATATATTTTTTTTTATTTCGTTGTAATTATTCCTCATTCAAATTGGTGTAAACTTGACCTTCTTTTAAACTATTTATTATTATTTTTTTTATAATTATATTTGTTTACAATCTACATTATTATAGAGTATTAAGTAAATGTGTTACTGATTTTGGGTGTGAAGAGCCATCCACTGATGTCTCACCTTATTCTATTTTAGTTTAGTTTTGAAGTAGGCCTTGAAGCTAGGTTCTATTTAGTCTTCTTGTGCATGGACCATTATTTAATAATTTCCTTATTAGCTCATTTTCATGGTGAACGTGATGAACGAAGTCGTAGTGAAGTGTTTGATTTGGTTTGCATGATATTCAGTGACGTTGGCGTTGCACAGTCCAATAGGTGGCGTCCGTAGAATCAGATCTGAGATTCGGATTTGAGTATGCTTTTTATAGATGAATTTTGTTTGTTTTGTTAAGTTTTGATTTACGTCCAAGGAGCCAATACATTTGCCGAAATTTAAAGTCAAGCTGTCTTCTTTTGATCTGGATATGTTTCTTCCAAGTAAGACGTTGGTCAAGATGGAGACCAAGGTATCTAGCGTCTGTTACTGTTGGTATTATTACATTTTAAATATTACAGGTAGGTATATGTTGTGGCGGTTGGTAAATGTTATTTGAGTTGATTTTGTTGTTAATGTAATAAAGTTTTTCTAAGGCTTGTATGAAATCTTCATTTAGAGCTAGTATTGCTACGTCGTTAGCAAAGGAAGCGATTGTGGTATTAATAGTCTCTGATATATTGGCAAAGTAGACTGAGAAAAGCAGCAATCCTAGCACTACTATGCGGAACTTCGCAATTGATAGAACACAAGTTTAATTATTGGTCATTAGATTTTACAGAAAAAGTTCTATTTGATATGTAGGAATTGAGTAAGAGGAAGTAGTTACCTGATAGTTTCATTTGTAAGGCAGACCTATGTGCCAAACTGTGTCACACGCTTGTGAGATGTCTAGAAATATCGCGTTGCAGTATTTCTTTTCTTCAAGACTTTTTGATATTTCATTTCTCATTCGATGGTATTGTTCATGGGATGGGAATTCATGATCTGTCTGCGTGTATCATTTACAACAGCAATCCTTTACAAAATTTTAAAGAGTAAGCTAATGGATCAAGAAGATGTTAGATACTTCGTTGGGCTCTTTCCCAGCCTTGAGGATCATAATGATTTCAGCAACTTTTTATATTTTTAGAAAGTATGATAAGCTTACGTACATATACGTGATATAGTAAAGAATGGCGGTAGAGAGCCCAATTTGAAAAATATGTTATTATGTGGAAATTACTCTATAACTAAATAAAATATTACAAAAACGAATATCTACCGCCATTAAGAAAAACAAAAAAATAAACTTTCTTCAAATAAACTTTTTTATCCCGTGCCTAGATTTTGTGTTAAATTGGAATTACTAAAATCAACTAAAATTAATTATCTGTAACAAGAAATCGAACTTAACTGAGTGAGTTGGCAACATAGAGAAATAGTCACCGCTATCACATTTGCACATCTACGTCTGTTTTCTGTGTAAGTGATAGCACGATTCTGCTCTGTTATTGTATCGATGTGTGTTCATGCAGTAGTGTATTATTTTCAAGATTTGAAATTCGTTAGTGTTGATTCATAGTGAAGTAGTGTTTGTTTAAAATTAATTTATTATATTTGTGTAATAGAACTGAGTTGCCTGCTTGTAGAAGCCATGGTTATTAGTTGTCAAAAACAAGAAGCAATTATCACAAACTTCTATAGCAATATACAGAAACGTAAGAATATTTAAGTACTTGGTGATAATGTTATATCTCGAAAACTAGAGCTGATACAAAGAAAAGGTTTGTATTTTTAGAATCAGCACAGATGAGTTAACCAAAATCAGGTGATTTTGTTTTCGGCAGCAAGACAATTTTTTTTGTTGGGCTTTGTAATTTTCCATAAATTTGCAGTTTATGTCTGAATCAAATCATACTCTTGCAAGCTGCAGAAAATATGTCATCTAAAGTTTTTTATTAAGATTTTTTTAGAGGCAGTCGTAAAAGGTTTTGTAATCATATGATAATAAATGTTTCTGTAAATAACAAAACAAAAATAGTAACTTAAAGTGTTACAAATCAAGAACATGCAATAATTCATGAAAATTGTCAGTTGTACTTTTTTTTAAATTCTATAAATTCTTATATATATTTGTATATATAAAAAAATGACCTAACTGATGAAAGTATAAAGGTAAAAAATAAATAAGGTCGAAATAATCTACAAATACTCCTGTACTTACTCCCTGCATTTATATATTTATCTCCCATAATCTTGTATAAACCAAGAAAGGACCCGGATTTAATAGTGTTGTGGATGGAATTATAGCCAATCAAAAGTGGAGACATGGTCAAGCACCATGATTTAAGTTAAAGTGTATAAATTCCATAGTAATAAAAACTAACGACCAAAAATTCTTAAAAACATTTCTTTTTCACGTCAACAGTCTAGTTAATAAACATTTTTTTATTTATTATTTGCTTTGTTTGGGTTTCGCACTAACACGTTATTTTTTGTTTTGTTTTGTTTTCGCTAACCACAGACAATAGTCCGCTGGAGATGGAGGAACGAGAAAAGTAAGTTCTGATGTTATTGTTGAATTTAAATAAATGTAATATAGTGTAAATATAATTTCGTTGTACTAGGTGGTGGTTTTTATTTAGTAGCTTTTATTATTAACAAGATAGTTACTATAGTAGGTGTGGCTACTATAGAAGGTGTGGATACTATAGCAGATGTGACTAGTATAGCAAGTGAGTCTGTTATAGCTTTATACAAAATCAGTTACAGAAGTATTTGGTAATATTTAAGAGTGCGATATTACTGATTTTGTTACATATCGCAATAATAATACTCTAATGTCGTAACTCAAAAAAGATGACTTTTCATAATCAACGAAAAACTCGTTTCTAATGAATATTAATGGAAGTTTCTTTGTACTCTTAGTAAAATAAAAATACTGACGGTAAAGTTTTTTAAAAATTTTGTGTTAACACTGTATTGCTCTAAGCAAAATGTTCGAAATGAGATATTATTTTTAGTTATGACATTATTTTAAAAATATTTTGTGTTACTACAATTTGATTTACTATTTTTTGCGGTATACGTTAGTTTTGGGACTTACAACAATTTTGGGAACTGATTCTTGGTATTTGTTAACATTGGATCCAAATAGATTGTATTACACGTTAAGAACTACCCAGAAATGTTGTTTGTGATGTTAATAAATAAATCAAGACTCTTTTTAATTACGTTTATATTATAATCAAACAAATTTAGATAACAAAGTACAGTATTAACAAAGTAACATATAAACCTTCCGAAAAAAGAAAACAAAATCTAGTTATATTTAAGTAATTCGTGGTCAATTAAAAGCACCTACTTAAAAAAACAAATTTTTTAAACTTATTTTGAATCAGTCTAAAAATAAAAAACAATTATTACTAATTACGATTATGAATTTTTAATCGGTCAAATCCTTACAGTAAATATCCAGTAACTCCTGGGTATTACATATTTGAACTTTGAAAAATAAGGCTATTATCGAGTACAAGTTAATTAATTTTAGCCCAAGTAGTTTCGCTTAAAGTAGCATCTTCAGGGGCATTTCGTCAAATATAAACTACCCGGCAAGCGTAGAATGTGGAAACATTAATAATGACATAAAATTGTACAAAACACTACACTAAAACGAGGACAAACAGTTTAAAATTACTTAAAAGATTCTACGCTACATTCTTTGTCACTATCTGGAGGGATAAAGATTATCCCTCCAGATAGTGGAAGACAAATTGATAATGATTAATAAATGTTTTACAAACAACAACAAAAATGATTTAAAGTGATGATTCAACAATCATGTAGCATGTCAAAAATAATGAACTCAGCCAATAATAATGTCGTTAGTAAAAATATTAATTTAAAGAGTGCTGGTAAAATCCGTAATAGCGTAATAACTAAAAAACAACAATGATATGATTAGGTTTAAATCAACAAAAATGTAATAACTCGAAATATAGCTATGAAAATTACATACCTGATTCAAAAATAACATGGAAACTCGAAATAAGCAATGCAACACGTGCGTTCCCGATCACTATTGGTCACAACTAAAGATGACGCGATATTGACAGTCGGTCAGTCATGAATAACGTCTTATGTCGCGATCTCCTATTTATTTATTGCACTATTAAAACGACAGCTTTATTGACTTATACGGAATTGAATTTCATGTGTGGATATAGTGTTATGTCAATTTCGAAACATTTTGAGTTGCGATACTTTTGTATTATTAGTGCGATATCTTGCAGTCATCACACCTTTATGCTAAACTTAGTCCACACTAATCTAGTTGTAAGCAGATCTCTCGATGAGGTAAGAAAACGTTGCCTGATGTTATGGCTTAGTTCTACAATTCGTTTAAAACTTTTGTACATATCTGTTTTGCACAAACAAAATAAATCACACCACCTTATGCACTTCACTAGAAATACTTTTCTTTTAACATATTTATTTATACATATTTGTAATAGTCTTCAGTGTAGTGTACATAAATGACAATCTAGTGAATACATTGAAAGGTGTGATAAATAGATTTGCACAGAATATTTTATAAAGTGTAGATGATGCATTGTGTCAAAAAAAAAATTTGAGAATATAGAGAATATTGTTTTCGAGTTTTACGTTTCCTAATAAAGTTCCAAACATAACTCATTTGGTGAATCATTCTGTTTAATACTTAACTAAATTTCCTAAAATATGTATATTTATTTCTATAAATAATCTCAATAGTAGGTGCTCGTTGAATATTTACAGCTCTAGAAAGTTTTTGGGGCCTTGAAAATCTGCCTTTCCTTGTTTACTTTGTTTTATTGCCTTAAGGATATATGATTTAAACATATTTGGGAAAGGTTCGCCTTTATATTCATCTGCCGGTTTCGCTGGTTATTTTCTGCATAGAATTATTGGATATATACTTTCCAGTTGTATAAAAGTGGTGTTAGGATCATTGATAATAATATTGACCTATACTATTTTGTTCACGCTACAAGATTTTATTCGGTCTATAACTTTTCATTATCATGATAGACTTGCAATTTCTGAGGATTATTCCCTAACGCCCGAAAATACAATCTAAGGTGATTTTTTTTTGTCATTTTTAACGTACTGTGTCTTATGGATGCTCTCGTGACTGTGTATCTTCTTGTTTTACATTGAACTTTTCAATAATCCTTGATATTAATTACTTTATATCTTTTTCTACGTCGTGCAACCATTTTCTTCTAGATAGATCTTTACACCGTGGCCATAGTGAAGGCCAATTTTCAAATACTTTTTGTGTTATCTTTGTCTTTGCTATGATAAGTAGGTCATTAGCACATGCTGTTAGTTAAAGCTGATTTGTGATAATGTTTTTGTTTTCCACGTTTACTTTTCCTACTATACTGCTTCTAGCTTCTAGAATCAGATTGAATGCCGTCAGGGAGATGGAGTTAGAACATTAGGTAACTTTATTAGAAGATGTAAATGCTGCAGAAACTGGAAAATTTGTTAAAATTGCTAACTTTATAAACTGGTTCATATATTTTAATATCTGAGCAAAGCCATAAAATAGCTTATTATGAAATTGAAGTATATAATGAAAAAATAACTTCTTTTGCATTTTTAGTTACACTTAAATTTGAAAACTTAATTAGAAAAAGTCTTTTGAATTTTTTTTTTTTCATTTAATTTCTATTAATCTTAAAAATCTGCATTGAAAATATAATCAAAAAAATTGATATATTTGTGAAACTGATGTTCCCAGTGATCTTTCTCTTCTACTAAAGACTCAAGAAGGGATTTGCCATTATGTTTAATGTGATGACCCAACATTTATTAATATAACAGTACAAGATCCCACTGCTATTATTACGATATTGCATATTATAATATATATTATATATTATATTATATTATATAAACTATTAAGATTCATAACATAGTTCATCAATCACATTTTTACATACACTTAAAATAAGGAAATAGTATATTACTTTATGAGGCGGAGAAGCATGACTTTTCTTGACGCGCCCAAAATTACGCGCCTCACTTCGTTCGGCGCGTAATAGAGGGCAAGTCAAGAAAAGTCGCTCCTTTGCCGAATAAAGTATACTATTTTTTCTTCAAACGTAGCAATTTTTAACCATAAATAGTACAATTGATACGCTATTTTTACTCGAAATTAACTGTGACTACTATCAAAGTCGTCTAGATGTTAGAAATTAAAATAATTAAGTCGTCGGTGGGATTTGCGTCTCCCTGGTTACAGTTGTTTGACAGTTGTTTGCAATTATTAAAGACAGCTTATTGTTGTTGCAACCTCAAGCCCAAATTTAGTGCGAAAATGAAAAACCTTAACGAAATTGAGTCCGCGGCTAATGATGCAGTAGCACGTTTGGGGCCCTCCAAGTCGAGAATGAAGTATCGGTTAGCGTACAAGCACTTCCAAGAGTGGTGCGATACAAGAGGAGTACGGCAAGTTACCGAAGACGTTTTACTGGTATATTTTAATATAATGGAAAATTAAAGTAAATGGAAATTTTCTACAATGTGGTTAGGATACTCTATAATAAAATCCGAATTAGTTATTAAAAAAAATGTGGATATAAGCAAATTTTTAAAGTTACGTGCCTTTCTGGAAAAAACAAGCAAAGGATATACTGCAAAGAAGTCTAAAGTTTTCACTAAAGACGAGTTTAAAAAATTATATTGCAAAGCATGTAGTATACTCTACTACATTATAAAAATATTTCAGATTGTTTTGTTAATTGGGGTTACCAGCGCCTGTCGATGCAACGAAATGGTAAAAATGAAGACTTTGGAGTGTGGACATTGAGGATAAAGAAAATGTAATAATTATCAAAATCACAGACAGTAAAATACGACAAATTAGATCTATTACGATAATTGGTCAAAACTACATTAAACTGTATAAAAAGTATGCATCACTGCGGCCTGAAAATTTCACAGAAAACCGATTTTTTATCAAGTACCAAAATGGAAAGTGTTACCGAAGCGTCATGGGAATACATTCGATCAGCGCAGTAGCCCAAAAAGTAGCTAGTTATTTAAATTTAAACGATGCAAGCGCATACACGGGTCACTCTTTACGACGAACTTCAGCAACACTTTTAATTGATGGAGGCGGAAATCTAGAATGCCTCAAACGACATAGGGGCTGGAAATCCAGCACGGTTGCCGAAGTATATATAGAGGATTCAATAAGAAATAAGAACGATAATGTTTAAAAAATTTTAAACCCTCATGATTCGCCAACATCGGGAATGATTGCTGAAAGTTGTTTTCGACCATCAGTATGATCAACAATTACCAATGCGTATCAAGAGTCAGGAACATTATTGCACGGTTTCAATTTTGAAAATACCTCATTAACTAATTGTACTTTTAATATTACTATAAATAAAAATGATGTTTAATTGTTGTTAATGGCATTTGTATTGTTGTTTGTGACATGTTTCATATTGTTGCCATGACAACATTTTTCCCTCCGCCGTAAATAAATGGGAAAAAACTGCTGCCGGCGGAGACATCACACTTTGACAGGATCAAGTTAGATAAGTAATGTCATCATTATTTGACGTTTTAAGAAAAATACATTTATAATAGGTTGCCAGTCAAAAAGTGGCAGCAAATATTTATAATTTAATTAATAAGAATTAGTTTTTGACAAACATTTTATATCGTTAAATTTTTTTTTAAATAAAATACCTGTTTTTTATATCAAATTTTATATATATGTTTTTTATATCAAATTAAAGCTAATTTTTTTCGTAATATGATGCTATGAGGTTGCCTAAAAAACAAAAGGTAGCAAACTAGGGTTGCCAACTACTAAAAATGCCAGATATCAAAGATAAATAAAATAGAGTTAGTGTGCAACGACACTGGTTTGACAAGTGATAATCTGTATATTATTATATATCTATCGATGCATGCTTTAAAATCTGCCGCAAAAAACCATGGACGTATAAACATAGATGAACACAGCAATAAGATACCTTTAACACACAATGTTTTGAAGCTTCGATAGAATGTGATGCTTCCGCAATGAGCATAAAAGTACTTGAATTATTACTCGCGGGTAATTATTCAGATTTTAAAAATTGGTAGTAGTAATAATGTATAAAAACACGTTCAAAGAATTAAAAAAAAAACGAGAGTTTAACTATTAACAAATCACGTCTTTATAGAAAAATTAAAATACAATTTTATTTGCTTTAAAATTAATACAATAAAATATAGTTGAATTCAAGTTAATTTTTAATAGGTATCAAAATAATGCTACAATAAAAAATCTCTATGTTTTCTTCCTAAATTTGCTACCAAAATAGTTCGATCGTCAATATTATTTGGAAACCTACATAGAAAAATAAATGAGTTTTATTCATTTCACTAATTTATTTGCATCCATGAGAAATATTAAATTAAAAAGGTACTAAATAGATCTTTTTTAATCAGATGATGTCTACTTACAATTAAAACATGTCTACTAATTTCATGAAATTATATCTTATTTAATACATTAATGAACATGAATAAACCCAATGGTACGCCTATTAAAATGTAAACAAACACGCTTCCTCATTTCCTCATCTTAAATAATGTAAATTTTATGTACTTACAAATGAAATGAGAGATCGGGATGTAAATATTTCGTTTATTTTATTTCACTTTTCACAAATATCACTCAAAATACAGCCAAAATATCGAAAAATAACTTTTACTAAAAAGTAAACAAACATGGAACAGCATTTGAAGTTTGACGTAGATCCATAAGACAGAGAAATGTAAACAACCGTTGCCATTTATAAATAGTTTTCAGTGCTTCTACATATAAAATAATTGATTGATATCTAAATTATACGTTATTATTAAATGATAATGCACACTATGTGAACACTTTATATTTTGATTACAATTAAATATATTAATCTAACCAATAAATTATTATTTTGGTTTGATAGCACCTGTAGAGTATAAAATACGGAGTAATATTTTCAGCGACTCGCGAATAAGAAATTTTAAAACAAAACGTCACAACAGCTGAAGGTGCTGAGAATGTGACCTATTCAAATGATTTTGACTTCACAATTTTATGTAAATAACTGAGTCCATCTGTGTTTATACGTCCATGCAAAAAACACTTTACACCAATAACTGTCTTTTATTTTATCTTTGATACCTCGCGTAACAGCTGGTAACCCTAATTTGTGACCATTTTTTCTCTAGAACATTTAGATCTTCATATTAAGAAAAAAATCTTAGTTTAATCTGATATAAAAAACATGCATATATGTCATGAACATTATTAATTGAATTAAAAATATTTGAGGACACTTTTTGACTGACAATCTATTATCAATGTATTCTAATTTTAAATGTATGTAAAAATGTGAGTCTGAAACTACTTTATGAGAGTAGGGATCCTGCAGAGGAATCTTAGGAAAAAATCAGCACCCCTTGAAAAATCGACGTCCCTTGCTATTTTCGGCACCTCATTTAATGAAGATTTTTAAATGAATTGTCTACAAGGATCACCCTAAGGTTCATGTCTACAGTTCAATATATTTCCATGATTCGAACGAAATGTCATGTAGTTTAAAAAATTGTATTCATAGTGCTAAATACAGTATAAAAATCCAATGAATAAACATTGTTTAATGGTAGGTATATAATATTGGTTTTGTCCATTTCAATAAAAATATGATAGAATAGATCTTAAAATATAAGATGAGTATTTATAATATATAATAATTTAAAAATACTGTCCAAAAGTATATTTTTTATTATTTTTAAAGATTTTATATTATTTATTAATTGGTGATATTTGAACAATGTGGGGCAAAATTATTAAATAAATTCATTTTTTTTTTCAGAATGGGTAACTTTAGAGACAAATCCCGAAACTTGTCAATTGTTATTGTGATTATTAATTTTACCAAAACGGTTATTCTTTATAAACAGTTATTCATGGTCTAATACCTAAAATGCAATCATAAGATATCAAATTTAATGAATATTATACGAGGTATGTCAAAAATTATGAATTTCGTTTATGAATAAAGTACCTTTTCCGCAAATCGCCAGGAAATTTTGACATTCCTGTCAAAATTTTTTGAAGAAAAAGTCAGGACTTCCTTACTGTAAGGAAATGATATTTCCGTACAGTTGTTAGTGTTCTACATAAATGATAGAAAACACATTGCTTATAAGGAATTAATTTATATTTTGAAAACATCAAGTCATTGCTGAATACATTTTTAAGATCAATTTGTTATATTTACAGTAATTTGACAGTTAGTACAATTATTGAACATTGGAGGAACACTCTTAGAACTATGAGAAACATTTTGGACAACATGCAGGGTGGAAGTGTCATTTTGTTGAATATTTTGTACTGTGAAAATTTTATTTGCCACCTCAACCTTATTGTTAAGCGATTCTTCGATATATCCTTCAGCAACGTTTGATGACTTCCATTCGCCATGCCTCTTTAAACTAGTTATGTCGGCACCAGAGTCAACCAATATTGTTGCAGAAGACCGACGAAAGCAGCGACCAGTATATTCTGTCGGATTTACCAAGTTCAAATAAGTAGCAATTATTTTGGGAATTTTTCTAAATTGATGAATTCCTACCATTTGTCTACAACCCTTTCCGCTTTGATATTTAAAGAAAAATCGGTCACTGTTCATATTTTCTGGTCTTAACGAAACATACTTTCGATAAACATTCAAGTAGATCTGATTAATTACAAATGATCTTGGTTTGTTGGTTTTCGAATCAGGTATGCTGATTAAAAGCTTAGATTCTAAGTCTTCTATATCGTGTACAGTCATTCGGACTAACTCATCCATTCTACAGGCCCCAGAAATACCAAATATTATAGCCACCTAAAAAATAAATAAAGCTATAATCTAAATAGTAATTAAAACCTTGTAAATTACCTTAATCATTAAATTTTCTTTATCTGGAGCTTCCTGGATAAATTTTTCAATTTCTTCCTTCGTTAAAATCTTAGATTTCTTTGCCCTATAACCTTGAGCTTGCCGTTTCAATAAAGAACAAAGTTTTGAGTATGTAGATATATCTACATTGTGTTTAAGTGCAAGGGTTGACTTCAGCATTGAATAATTGGCCCATAATGTTGAAGATTTCATCTTTAAACAAAGGTCTAGGAAGTATGCCATTACAACATTTTCTGAGAAAGAACTCGTATTTTTACTCATGCGATAATCCATAAAACGTCTGTATGCATTTTCGTACTTTTCTCTTGATTTCTTTGGCAATAATTCTAATGAAGCAGTATTCACTGCCTCAACCAGCTCTGGAGGAGTCCCAGGAATGGAAATTTCATCATCACTTATCATTTTACTTTCGAGAACACCAGCAATTAAATTTATAAGCGTCAAGTTTGACAATTCAACCTCAATACGTTTCCATAGTAACCCAAGTAATTTTATTAGGAATTTCAAAGCACCATTTATTTGGGAATAAAATTATCGCGTTTTTTTTAAATCAATCAATATCTGTCGAATTTTAAACGATTTGCGGAAAAATAGTATGTTTACCTCGTAGGAAAAGCCACATTCCTGGACTCTGTGTTGGTAAGTCTCGGCTTGCTCCTCGACTTAGCAATCTTCACAGTCGTCCAGGAATGTTAAGCTTTTCCTACCCGGTAAACAATGTACTAATGTATTTCAGAATATCGAAAATTTTTGGTTGGAAATAAATACTTTTTTTATTATATCCGATTCTTCTTCTTCTTAATGCGCCGTCTCCTTTCGAAGGTTGGCGATTCAAATGGCAATGGTAGCTTTGGGTGCTGCTGCACGAAAGATTTTTGTGGATGAGCGGTCAAACCATCTCCTTAGGTCTTTCAGCCACGAGTTCTGGCGTCTTCCAACTGATCTTTTGCACTGAGCTTTACCTTGCAATATCATTCTAGTAAGTCATATCTTTCACCTCTCAACACTTGACCCAAGTATTGTTTTTTCCACTCTTTGATTAGGTTGAGTAATTCTTTTTGTTTTCCCATCCCATGCGCCGAAGTACATCACCATTGGTAACTTTTTGTATCCATAGAATTCTCAGCATCCGTCTGTATATATACATTTCAAAGGCATCCATTCTTTTTTCTGTTTCAGCGTCCATTGTCCAGCTTTCTCAATCATACAGCAAAACAGGTAAAACGTAGCATCTGATCATTCAAATTTTGAGCTCTAGACTAAGGTCTGATCTTGTAAAAAATGTTTTTATGTTCATGAGTGTTTTCCTTGCTTGTTCGATTCTTGATAGGATTTCTTTTTTTCGATTACACTGGCTGTTGATATTTACTCCTAAATATTTTATAGACGTTACCTGTTCTGTTATTTGTCGCTTGGCATACAAATGTACGTTTGCTGGTGTCTTTGAAAATACTAGATTTTTAGTTTTGGAAACATTTAGATATAAACTACTTCTTCTTCTTTAAGTTCCATCTTCTATCGAAGGTTGGAAATCATCATGGCTACGCGGACTCTGTTGACTGCCGCTCAAAAAAGTTCTGCACTACTGCATTCAAACCATTGCCTTAAGTTCTTAAGCCAGGATATTCTTCGTCTTCCCACATTTCGCTTTCCTCGGATTTTGCCCTGCATAATAAGTTGTAATAATGCGTATTTTTGCCCTCTCATCACATGTCCCAAGTACTCAAGTTTTAGTATTTTAATAGTTAATATTATTTCCGCCTCATTTCCTATCCTTCTAGTTCCCATGTTTGACATTCTTTGAATCCATGATATTCGTAGGATTCTTCTGTAACACCAAAATTCAAAGGCGGCCAGCTTATTCAGATGAACTTGTTTGAGTGTCCAAGCTTCCAGACCATAAAGAAGAGTAGAGAACACGTAACATCGAAGCATTCTCAGGCGTAGTTCTAACCTTATATCCCGACAACAAAGAAACATTTTAAGTTTAATAAATGATGTACGTGCTATTTCAATACGTGTCTTAATTTCTTTGGTTTGGTCTACATCTGCTGTTATCCATGTTCCTAAATATTTGTAGTTATTAACATTCTCAATTGCAGTATCTTCAATAGTCAATTGGATATTTGCATGTGCAGATTTAGTCATGATCATGCATTTAGTTTTCTTTAAATTTATCTTCAGTACGTACTCATGACAGCGTTCATTAAGGCGTTGCATTAGGTTCTGTAAATCATTGTTGTTATCCGTAATTATTACTGTATCGTCTGCAAAACGTAAGTTATTCAAAACTTCTCCATTGATAGATATACCTTCTATTGAGTCTGAGAGCGCTTCTTGAAATACCGCTTCACTGTAGACATTGAAAAGTAGTGGGGACAGCACGCAACCCTAGCGGACTCCTCTCTGTATTTTGATATTTTCGGTGTACTGGTTGTTAACTCGTACCTTGGCAGTTTGATTCCAATATAAATTAGATATAATTTTCAGATCACGACTGTCAATATTTTTGCTTTTTAATATATCTACAAGCTTTTTATGTTGAACTTTATCAAATGCCTTTTCAAAGTCTACAAAACATAAGTACATATCCTGATTCATGTCCATGTATCTCTGAGCCAGCACATTCAAGCTGAACAAAGCATCTCTTGTACTCATACCATTTCTAAAGCCAAATTGTGTGTCACTAATCTCATATTCAAGAGTTTTAACAATTCTGCTGTGAAATATTTTCAAAAATGTTTTAAGTGTGTGACTCATTAAAGCTATTGTTTTGTGGTCTGAGCAAGTTGTTGAACTTGGTGTTTTGGGAATTGCTACAAAGGTTGATTGCAGCCATTGTCTGGGGATTGTGGCAGTCTGATATATTAGATTAAAGAGTTCAACCATTACATCAATAACATCATCATCGATGAGTTTTAATAATTCGATGGGCACCTCATCTGGTCCAGTAGCTTTACCCTCTTTTGTGTTTTTGATGGCATAGATGACTTCTTCTCTTAATATTGGTGGTCCAGTAATATCCTCCTTATCATTTTTAAGGATATTCGTTTTTGTTCGCTTTCTAGAACCTGTTATTTCTTTGATTTTTTTGTGTAAATTAAAGCTATCGTACTTTTTATCCAGATCTTCTATTTCCTTGCATCTATCGGAGAGCCACCTCTCTTTTGCCTCTCGAATTTTCTTTCTGATGTTTCTCTGAATTTCTTTGTATTTATTCAGGTCTTTTGCTTTATGTTTTCTTCGTTCTTCCATAAGTTCAAGAATTTCTACTGTCATCCAAGGTTTGGTTTTTTCTCAAGTGGTTTGAGGGATTTTGAATTTTAAATTTGTTGAATTTTCCCCCATTTTTGGGCAATAATTAGAGTTTCTGTAGTATCTTCTGAGCCGCCTTGTATCCATGATTTTCTTGGAGCTAGGCTTGTTGCTTTTCATTTTTTAGTTGTACTCTCATCGACAAAACAACCGGATTGTGATCGGAGAATATGTCCGCTACTGGATAAGTTTTGGATGATATTATAGAATTTCTATATCTTCTGTTGACGATAATAAACTACTGCATTTATTATATTTTGTAGTTCTTCAGGGTTGCTTGCTATTAGGACGATATTATCAGCATACCTGGTGTTGTCCATGCTGGTTCCGGTAATCTTGATTCAACCTTGAACCTCGTCTAATACTTTTCTGAATATAGATTCCGATTACAGATTAAATAATATCGGTGATAAGACGCAACCTTGTCCCACTCCTCGTCGAATTCGTATATCTTCGGATGTTGTGTGCTCTATATCAATGGTTTGGTGCCAATATAGTTCTGAGATAATTTGCAAGTCTTTTTCGTCATTTCCAGTTGTTCTGAAATATGCGATTACATCCTTCTAATTAAAAAAAAAAATAAAATGTTTTCCAAAATTATCAATCCCAAACCGTTATGATTTTCTTACAAACATAACACTCTTTCGGTTTCGTTTATAAATTTTTAAGCAAATTTTCACAAAGCAAAATTTATTCAAAATCTCTTCAATATTAAACTTTCAATTAGTTATTATCTGTCTTGTACGTATACCCTTCCAACCATAGCCGCAGTATTTAATTATTAATTCGACACAATAATTAAACACATTATTTAATGGCTATTTTTACATGAACAACATATTTAAATGGCTCTAAAGTTACACTATTACCTTTAGGTAAATCCATAAGAAAAATCAAGTGGCGTCAAATCTGGAGACTATTGAGGCCAAAAAATTTTAGAAACCCAATGTATAACTCTTCCGTTTAAACAACTTATAATGTATTACCCTACATCTAACCTATTGTGGCATTATGGATTATTCTGGTGGAAATATCTGTTGACGTTGAAGAAGGGGAATGGTATCAAAAAAAATGTGTAATTCGTAGGTCCAATTATTTTATTTTTGTAAATTCTATACTTTTGTTTTGAATTGATACTGAGTACCGAGTTTTGATGGTAAAATTTGGATTATTATCACTCCACCAACGGCAGCTGTTAATATTGCTTCATCGGAAAAAAAGATATGTCTTGCTATAAATGAGTTATTTTCCAATATTTCTTGATACAACTTGTTGTTAGGATTTTGCATCGAAAGTGCTCTCATTTGCAAGAATTTTTTAGAATGTTCGATTGCCGAAATCATTATTTCAAATTCCGTGTCGTTATTGGTGCCTTTTGTTGTTAAATTTATTACTTACATCTCCAGAATTTTTCACAGATCTAGACATTTTTCTCTTGGTATTGGTTATTAAAAATTTCTCCAGATTCATGAAAAGTATGTTGCCAACTTAAGTAGACACGCTGTGCTGTGTTCCAAAATTGGGAACTATTTTAGTTCTCGTTTAATTCATCGCATTTTTAAAAATAAATTAAGATGGTCTAGATCGCCAATTGACCTCAATATTTAAGAAAATCGATAATATACATTGGATCGACAAACTGAAAAACACATTTTCAATATTTTTCAAACTTCTATCGAACGACACTAAACATGATTGATATTTTGATTCTTCTCTTTATACTGATTTCAGAAATGTATAACACATGATTCCTAAACTGATTAGTTTAGGAATCATGAAAACTAGATTAAAAAAATTATTTTTCTAACCATTCTATTGCAAAGATTTAAAATGAACATTTCACTACCAAAAATGTTTACAATAATTGTTCAAAAGGACTGTCATTTACTTCCATACAATAGTACAATTCCATACAATAGTATATCTGCATTTAATTGTCGACATTCATTTTCTATTCTTGTTGTAAATCGACCAGAGATTCTGGCAGCATAAATTTTTGTTTTTAAATACCCCCATAAGAGAAAGTCTAGAGGTACTTAATCCGGTTACCTAGTTGGTCAATCCATCATCTGTCCTCTCCTACCTCTAAAAACGAGCGGGAAAGGTTTCGTTTAAAATTTGTCGCACAAGTAGAGCAAAGTAGAAAGGGGCTTCATTATATTGAAATACAACCAAATCTTTAGAAAGATTATCATTATTTTCTACTATTGTTCTAATACGATCAATTATTTGCCTAAGTAATTCAATATACGATGCATCATTTAAGTTTACAGTGATAAAGAAATCTCCTAGGATACCACACCACACCTTTGAGGCTGCTGTCTGAGAAATTCACAATATGTGGATCACTCTTAGCCTGGTATCGGCAATTACGTCTGGGGACAGTCTCATGCGATTAAAAAAAAAGACGTATTTTAAAATTAAAGCAGAAAAAAAACTATAATATTTATTAACATAATTTCTTTTGGTGATGATTAAGTAAGTCTTGAAGTACATAATAAAAATTTTTAATAGCGATTTTAACTTCATTGGTGTCCTGTAGATGGCGTGTAGTAAAAAGTGCGTTTTTGGTGGTCACCTTTGTGGGTCACCTATAACAGATATTCCAAAAATTCAAAATGAGTTGTATTTGTGAGACTCAAAACTAGATGATAAACCTTTAAAATATGCAAATTGTATTATTTTGAAGAGTTTATACGAATTTTTTCAAAAAAGTCGAAAATGCACTATATTTTTCGATGGATTTACCCATATATAATAAAAAGGGGGGGGTGGTTTTTAAATATTTTAAAGATTTATCATCTAGTATTTTGTATATACATTCGAAAAATTTTTGGTTTTTTTAAATCGGTTAAGAAGGTTCGTAGAAAAGTGTCTGACCAGTTTGAAAATGTTACTTTTGAGAAAAAAGCATTTAAAGTTTTCTTTACATAATTTTCGTGAATAAAAAGCTGATAACTTGATACTCACGTTTAATCGGTCATTCCTGGTGAATATTGAGGACCGTCTTCATCCAACAGTTGTTGTAAATGGCTTTGCAAAGCTGTAAATTTCAATACAACGTCGCGATGTTTTATAATTAATTCATTTGTTTGACTGGAGTCTCACTCTTAATTCACGCCGCCATGCTTCCAGTGTAAGTGTTAAAACGAAACACACCTAGATCGCATGTCAATTCAACGAAAACGTACTTATTTATAAATGTAGATATGAAAATACTTTATAACTAAAAAAATGGTTATGTTTTATTGCCAAAACGGCTTGAAAAAAAAAGTTGATTTCTAAAATTAAAAATAAAAAGGAATTTTAAAAATAAAATAATTATATTACACTCTTTTTAATTTGAAATTATAAACAATATTTGGATTAATAAATGTATTTAAGTATAAATTTTATAACTCAAATAATACCTAATGAACACAAACAAAATTGATGTTAATAAAACATTATTTATTATCTGCACAAAACCGGACTTTCAGGAAAAATCGGTAGACGGAGCAACACTGTTGGCGTGCCATATACGCTACTACAAACCGCTAAGGAGAAGTAATCCAGTGGAACAAATAAATTAGTTATAAAACATCGCGAAGTTATAAAGAAATTTACACTGGTTAATTGCAATGCTTGTACTCTTAGTATTTGTAAAAAATCCTATGTTCCGGATTTAAAATTCCAAATGTGTATAGTAACTGCCAAAGGTTATACAGATATACATACTATATAAAAATGAATCCCTAATACATACCCAACTTATATACAACATATATACAAAAGCAAGAACAGCTGGAGCCTCGCGCTCGCCGCGCGGAGGGAAACCGGTTTTCATACGTGCGTAGATGACGTTAATAAAATAACTATAACTTATATTCTAGTGGGAATTTCTTTTTAAAATTTTAGGAGAGAGTTTTTGAATGTAAATAGAAGCGATTTATAAAAAAAATAAAATTGATTTTTTGAAAGTTTCGCATGAGACTGTCCCCTTACGTCTGTTCATAAAAATATTTAATGAAAATGAGTATCCATCCAAAAAGCAAATATTGTTTAACAATTGTACATTGTTAATGATTCATTGTGTCATTAATTCGCAAAATTCGAGGCGACGATCAAAATCTTCTTCATTTAACGCTTGTAACAAATTAATTTTGTATGAATGTAACTTAAATTTATGGAGAACTCGTAAGGCTGTAGAACTTGAAACATCGATTGTACAAAAAGGGTGTACATATGTGGGAAATTATGAGTATAATTTCAGTGTATGTGGACTATATTACATAGGACTGGTTCAAATAAATAAGGATATGTCGTAAAGGGAATACAGACAATAGCAAATTAAGTTTATACAAAGTCTTACCAATATTTCCGCTCCACACTCTTGCGGTTTTCCCGGCTTTCACTCAAGGTTATTCTTCATATGCGGAATCTGTCCGTGCACCGGTTTCTAAACACGTGTTTCGCGGTACTAACACTGATATCACAAAATATAGCACACTTTGCGTCTGTACACGATTTAAAATAGTATTGCGGTACTGCAGTATCAAAATAGTCTGTTAAAAGTTATACCAAATTGTCATTGGCTATTAACACGTTCCCTGCCTGAGATAATTTAGCATTTTTACCCCGTGGGCCCTTTACGGTACCACATAGATTATTACTACAGTACTGCAAGGACTGTCCAAATAAGCCTCCGTTATGTTTACCTTGTTTAAATCAAATGCATATCAATACTGAGTAAACAGTAAAAATAATTGACTAGTTTTGCAATTGCTAAGTTTTTTATTTTTGTATGAAACCTTGCTGGTCCCTTTAGTGTGAAAAATACACACTAATATAAACCAGCGGCCTGATACGATTAAATATTTGTGCTGGGTCCCACCGCACCAACACTGCCCATTAAAATAAAGTGGTGCTGGTCCGTTGGGACCAGCGCGGCAGAGAACTTGTTAACTGATTAAAATGAATGTCCATATAATATTGAAAAACTTTAATAAAAATTGAAGTTTTTTGGTTCTGGTTTTTGAAAGTACTAAAAATAGTACGGTTAAATATTTAAAAAGTTTAAATTACGCTACAACCTATTTTGTTACAGTCAGTTAAGTTGATCTTGTTCAAAGAAACATTGTCTACCTCATAAACTAATCAGTTCAAGCCAAAGGTATTATACATTTTTAAAATCAATACAAAAAGGAGAATCCAAATATAAAATAAAAAGGGGGAAGTAATTTAAAAAAAAAAATAAAGGGATGATACGGGTGAGATGAGAGGGTGCATTTCCCAGCAACCCTTAATATGACGTTATGTCTCCCCCTTCAAATATTAATTAAACTGTTATTACCCTTTTCCTAAAAATTAGAACTTTAAAAGTTATTTAAGATGGCTAGTTTTATCTGAAAAGCACTGTATATGCCAAAAAATTGTAATTTAAAAATAAAAATCGACCTGTTTTGGTATTTGTCTTTAAAGTCACCTATTCACGAATTTATTCATAATTATTTATCCATAATTATACTTGGGTACAATATAACTATGATATATTTTAAAATGCCCTGATTAACGAAATTTCATAACGTCTGGCAATATTGCAATGACGTAGCAAATTACCTAAGTTGCGTCACCAATGTATACCTCTCGTATTCAATTATAAAGCATCTAAAGGACTTATAAGTGAACTGCCATAACAAGGTGACTAAACAGCCCTCACGAAATTTCTTGTATTAATATCTTGTGGTATTTGTTGACTAGATTCACTACTAACATTATTACTGCCCTTCTCAGGTTTCTGTGCACGCAAAGTCCTGACGTACTTGGCTTGCCTTTAGTGCCCTGCGGCAGGTTAACTTATCTAGGAAACCAAGGTACTTCAATTCATACATAACTACAAACTATTTTATACTTTGCCTCCCATTAGATATACAGGTTGTCCCAAGCTTTAATCTGCCAAGATGGTGGAAGGAGTATTTCACTGATATTGTAATAATGAAAACTTCAGTTTAAAATAATAATTAATTAATATGTCAACTATTTTAATAAAAAAGCATTATTAACTGCAAGTAATGCCTGCATAAATATTATTGGTACAATCCTATTTAGAGCTTTTATTTATAATTCGGAAAGTTTTTAACCATGCCATTATACTTAATTGTTTATTTAGTATACCAACACATTGCTTAATCGAATCCCAGATAGTTTAAATCTTGTTGATGTTTTGTCCCACTATTATGAAGCCCCACTCTGCGACTATATTGGTGCTTTTAGTGCAATATAAAATAAAGAAATATATTACATCTTCCATACAAGCCTAAACTCGTTAAAAGAAAAAATAAAAATAACAGCCTGCTCAAAATTCCACACTCGCAAAATGAAATGGTTTATATGGGGAAAAAGTAATGTGGATGTATTTAATGTATTCGTTAGTTTTAAATATGTATCTTGTTCTCTCTTTACTCCATCTTGATCTTTAAGGGGGAACACCACAACGTGTCCTTTTGTCGCTTTCGATCCATAGACATAATAAGAATAAACTAGGCATAGTGAGCAAAATAGTGAAACGCGTAGCAATTGATCGGTAGTCTATCTTACTTACTTTACTTTATTGTGTCCGAATATGTCATTCATAAAATTTCTGGCCAGTATCAGGCGACGTCGATTTCATCTTTGTTGAAAATCCACAAATCTTCGAGGGTACATCGATGAGGACATTTTCTACATGTAAGAAGATGTTCCATATTCTGTGTTTCTCCACAGTCACAGTTCACATCATCTTGGTCTATTTTTTCCCATTTTGCTATGGTTGATTTTACTGGAGCGATCCCCGTTCTTATCCTATTCATAGTTTTTCACGTTTTAAAGTCTAGGGCCAGTCCTGGCCAGTCCATTGAACCTGAGGAAGAGGAAAATACTCAGGCGGTTCATCCTGCACCGTTCCAAGGAAGTTTTTCCTGGATTTTAGTCGCTTTCGTAGTGTTCAAACTTTGAATACAGCATGCCGCTCGTCCGCGATCTGTAATTTTTTCTATGTGTTTTGCAATGCCTCTGCGTGTTCAGGGTTCTGCAAAACCCGCTGCTTTATATAGATTTGAAAGTGACGTTGGGTTTATGCATCCCGTTACCATCCTGCATGTCTCATTCAGCGCAGTGTCAACTTGTTTGGTGTGAGAAGATCAGCCTCAAACGGGGCACACATATTCAGCAGTTGAGAAACACACTGCCTGTGCCGTTGTTCTTAAAACGCCAGGACGGTTACCCCATTTACTTCCCGTTAGCTCTCTAAGTATGCTGTTCCTAGTTGTTACTTTTCCTCTCGTTTTTATGCAATGTTGTCTGTAAGCAAGGGACCGGTTCAGAGTTACTTCAAGATATATAGGTTGGTTTGTGGTGTCTAATGTATTACCATTCCATGCAATTTGGAATTTTCGCTTGACTTTCTTTTCGCGAAGGTGGAAAACGCAAACTTGGGTTTTATAGGGATTGGGTCTCAGAGAATTATGCAGGGAGTACGCTGTCATTGTTTTTAAGGCAGTTTCGAGTTTCTTCTCCACTTCTTTAAAACTATTTCCTTGGGCACATATTGCAAGATCGTCAGCATAGAGGAAATGCTTGGTTTTGGTCGACGTAGGTTGGTCGTTTGTGTATATATTGAAGAGCATTGCTGCTTAAACACTTTCCTGTGGGAAGCCTTTTTTTTAAGCTCTTCACCTACTTACTTTACCCTCCAGCATAACAAAAAAATTGTTGTTTTGCAGTAAGTAATATACAACTTTAACCAGATGGTGGTAATTGAGAGTGTCGTATAATTTGCGGAGCAATTTTTTGTGCCTTACTGTGTCATAGGCTGGTGTTAAATCTACGAAAGCAGCTCCTTTTATAATTTTTTCTTCAAAGCCCTCTTCAATGCGCTCTTTTAGTGCAAGGACTTGACTGGTGCAAGATTTGCCAGGTCTGAATCCTCATTGTTGTGGGATGAGGTGCTTGTCGATATTTTTTTCTATTCTGGCGAGTATGAGTCTCTTGTATAGTTTAAAAAAGTTACACAACAGCGAAATAGGCCTGTAGCTACTGGGATTTTTACAGTCCTTTCCTGGTTTTAACAAGGCAATTACTTTAGATTTCCTTCATGATTTTGGAATTTCGCAGGCTTTGCAGCACGTGGTATAAAAATGCCTGATCCAGTTTTTTGCTCTGTGTCCTAGAAGCTTTATTTGTTCACTGCATATATCATACACACCTGCAGCTTTCCCATTTTTTAATCTGTTCATACCGTCATGGAGTTCTTTTAGTGTAAAAGGAGTTCCTAGGTGGTTTGTCTCCAAATCCAATCTTCGTCTAGTGTTTGGGTTCTTATACCGGTTCGTAGTTCTTCCATTCATAAGAAGTTGTGCAGCGACTTGGTTTGCTGTAATCTTGCAAGGTGGTTTTTTTGGATCACCGCTAAGTTTTTTTACAAGGTTCGATGCTATTTTGCTACTATGTGTCATGTCTATTGATAAATTAGACACTAACACCTATGAGATAAACCAACAATGGGAAACATGAAAAAACTGCCTCCTCGTTTCATGCAAAGAGATATTAAAAGGACCGATAAGAAAGAGAGAGAACTGAATGACCAACAAAATACTCCGCAGGATGGACCAAAGAAGACAAGCCAAGAACAACGACAGTCACAATTACAAAATCATTAGCAATGAAATCAGAGATGCAAAACAAACTTAGTATGAGGAAAAATCTAAAGAGATAGAAGATCTACAAAACAGATATGACCTATTCAACCTAGATAAAAAGATTAAAGAAATTGCAGGGCTGCTGGTACGTTTGGATTTGGTTTTAGTCTTCTTATAAGTCTCTCTGATGATGAGTAGACTCAGAAGCACGTGTAAGAAAATATTTATTTTGTTTTCGTTCTTACTCGACAAAACTGGTAGAAAAATGATGGTGATTTATATGGGTAAATTGCTGATGTATTAGTGGAATATAGATATTCCCAGCATCGCTTTGAATGGTTTGTTTAAGTTTGGGTATACAGTTTACTTAAATCGCTGTCGACATTCACTTCATAAATGTACAAAGCGTATTTGAATGACAACTCATTACTTAGATCCAAGTTATTTAACATACGTACTAATAAAATTTACTATACGCTGTTCAGTTAATAATGTATGTTAGATAAAATTTTAAGCATTTATATAGTATGAATATAATGAGAATGCTACGTAGAAAGTTTTGAAGGGAACTTCTAAAAAATGAAACAATAATAATTGGCCTATCAACAAATTTATATGCCATACCTAAGTCTAGATAGAGCTTAATAATTTTATACTAATAGTTTTTCCCTATTGTATGTACTACTATGTATTAAAGTGTGGGGACAACCTGTATTCTACTGCATGTTGAACGTTGTAGCTTTACTTCTTTGTTGTCTTGTTGATGGGTTTAACGTTGCGCGAGATGTTTCTTATCCCTAGGGCATGAGGATTCGTATCATTTTATGTAGGTTGTAACGTTGGCAGTTATATCTACGACATTGAATGAACCAAATCGAAATTTAATAGTGGATGGTGGTATTCGGAATCGAATTATCATGTTCAGTTGCGTCTAGAGCGTTTACGAATTCGGTAGGTATTATTGTTGAAAATTGCGGATAATTTATATAATTCAGCACTATAGAACTTGTAAATCAACTTTTCTTTGTTTTTAGAAATATATAACATAACATAACATAACATAACATAACAATATCTTTATTTTTAGAAAACAATATACATTCAGTGAACATAAAATTATTTAAAAAAAAACAGTGTCACAAACGAAAATATTATTTACTTATTCCTAACCGTTACATATGCAAATAGTCCTCCACAGAATATGGCTCAAGAGCTACCAGTAATTTAAATATTTGATGTTTATACACACTTAATCTTTCCTCCCTTTTAATAGGTTCAGGCAGTTTATTAAACAATTTGATGCAGCAATAAAGAGCGTTTTTTTCTGTTATACTTAACCTGTGTATTGGAATTTTATAATTATATAACCTGGTATTTACTATACTATTGGGCTCAAAGTTCCTAAATAGTATTTTATTTTTATATAGAAACAGTAAGCATTCTTGAATAAATACAGCATAAACTGTTAAAATATTATTACTCCTAAAATGCCCTCTACATGATTCCCTACTTTTTAAGTCAAACATAACTCTGATTATTTTTTTCTGAACCAGAAATACATTATTTATGTCCCTACTGTGTCCAAAATTTATTAGACCATATCTAAATTTTGCTTCAAAATTAGCATGATACACTGTTTTTAATGAGTTACTATTCATGTATTTTTTTTAGAACTCTAAAGCTGTAAATCACTTTACTCAAAGACATACATAACTGGTCAACATGTTTATCCCAACATAAAAAACTATCAATATATAATCCTAAAAATTTGGTACTGCTGCTAATATTTAAAGTGTCATTATTTACAATAATACTGTTTGGCATATCTGAATGTGCATAATTTGTCTTAAACAAAAGAAGATCTGTTTTATTTTGATTTAAAACCAACCTATTCATAGAAAACCAGTCTTTAGCTTTCTGGAACTCTAAACTAGCATTAACGCTTAGAACAGACATGTCTCTACCACTGACTAAATTGTTAGTATCATCTGCATAATTTGTTATGCTGGAAGTAGTATTAGCCACTAGACCATGAAGATCATTGATATAGATCACAAACAGTAAAGGACCAATCACACTTCCTTGTGGTACTCCAATATTGATAGTGCTTTCAGATGAGATGCCGATTTCAGTGTTTCTATGTATTTTTACTAAATGTCTCCTATTTGCCAAGTAGGACTTAAACCAGTTCAATGCTGGTCCACGTATACCATATTTCTCCAATTTATCAAATAATATGTCATGCACTAAACAGTCATATGCCTTTGATAGGTCCAAAAAGAGACCCAAAGCCATATGACCAATCTCAGTACATTTCAAAATATCCCAGACAAATTGAAAAATCGCAGTCTGAGTTGATTTTCCCTGTTGATAACCATGCTGATTTGCACTAATAATATGACATTTTGTTAAAAATTCTGTTATCCGCCTATACATAGTCATTTCTAAGATTTTTGAAAAGGAACATAGAAGGCTAATTGGTCTATAGTTATTAATTAATTTAGGATCACCCTTTTTGTAAACAGGTGTTACTATGGCAGTTTTCAGGCATTCAGGAAATACACCAGATTTTAGTGAATTATTAATGATTGTAGTGAGAGGATTCACTATCTCCTTTATACAAAGTTTAAGGATTTTAGTGGGTATTTCATCAATTCCACAACTCATTTTGTTTTTTAAATTTTTAGTTATATCCATAATTTCAGTTTCTGTCACAGGTGCGACAAACACTGAATTTATGTTACTTGCTATGTTGTCTTTATATTCAGTGTATTGTAATTGAGATAAAGTGTTATTTAAAGAAGTATTTAAGTGTATCATGTATTTATCAGCAATCTCTTGAGGACTACCCTCTACTTTTATTGAATTTACACTTTTTAATCGATCATTAATTTCACTAACAATTTGCCACATGCATTTATTTTTATTGGCAGCTTCAGATATCCTGTTTTCATATAGCTTTGATCGTTTTGTTATTAGTTTCTTATTATATTCTTTTTTTACCTGTCTATAGGAATCATAGAATTTATGGTTAACTCTGCTCATTGTAAACAAGATGTCTAAACGAGTCTTACATTCTATTATCTCTGGATCATCTCTTTTATTAAGGCCTTTTTTACGTTGCCTAGAATCTAACTTTTTAAAAGGAAAGCACTGATTGAATATATACAGAAACTGATTTAAGAAAGTATTCCATTGATCATTTACACATTTGTAACTTAAATTAATCCAGTCATGATTATGTAATTTACTTATAAAGGTTTCAATATTATGTGTACTAAAATGTCTTTTGATTTCAAGAGTATTCATTTCTGCTTCCTCTACCTGAAAAGTTAATTTTTGGGCAGAATGATCAGAGATTCCAGCGTGCAAGACTTCTACTGACACATATGATTGCATATTTGTTAGTATGTTATCTATACAAGTTTTAGATGTGGCAGTTACTCTAGTGTAGTCTTCAATTACATGACAAATATTATATGAGTTAATTAACATACAAAATTTTACTTTATCTAATGTGTTATTCTTAAGATCGATATTGAAATCTCCCCCTATAATTATAATTGTGTTTTCTATCATAATTCTTCCCAGTATAATATCAAATTTGTTTAAAAAAACTGCCAGATCGCTACCTGATGGTCTGTAAACTGATGCTATAATGAGTTTGTTATTACCTATATTAGCTTCGCATACAGCACACTCTATTACCCTATCTACTGATAACTCTTGTATATCCTTTCTTTCCTGGCCAATGATGTCTTTACTAAGATATATAGCTGTTCCTCCATGTTCATTTACATTATTTCTACAATGACTAGCTGTCAGCACAAAATTGTTAATTCCATATTCACTTAATTCTTCTTTAGTTTTCCAATGTTCTGTTGTGCACAATATTTTACAGTCACTGTTGTTTGTTAGAAGTTCTTCTATTTCATCAATACAATTTCCTATGGATTGGAGGTTCTGGTGGATGATACTTATATTCTTTGCTCGTGTGACTGTGTTTTGTATTTCAATTTCCTTGTATTGATGTGTCTTGTGCTCTCTATTTTCTCCTATGAAAAATTTCCACCTCTGTTATCTAGAAAATCCTTATGACGATGCATCTGGAACCTTTTTATGCCAACACCATTAGGCCAAAACTCTGGTTTATACATGTCATCCTTATATTCAAAGGGAGCCGATACAACAAATCTCTTCAACATATTTTCTTGACTTGGCAATTCCTTTACCATAATAGACTCTTGTTGCATTTTCCTCTTTTCTATTAGAAATTTACATATCTCCTCTTGTTTTGTTGTTCTCTTCACTCTATACAAGTATAGCCACACTTTTTTCTTTTCCCCTGCAAAACCACTTGTGCTATCGTCATCGCTTACTGCCGTTCCTATATTTTTTTTAGTTATGTACCGATGTCTCCTGTGTATAACTTTTTGGAACCCATCTGAGTCACTATCGCTGTTTTCCTCAGTTATTTTATGTTTTTTTATTTGCTCATTAACCTCAGTTGTTTGTTTATTTTTGAGGTTGACATTAATGTTGTCACTTGTCTTCTGTTCAGAGGAACTACTTAAACTTTTTGACGTTTGAGCTACTACTTCTGTGAATGATCTATTTTGTGTACGAGGTGGTACTGACCTTGAGAATTTTTTATCAACAGAGTGATCCATTATCTGATCTTGTTTATTTACACTTTCGTATTAAGTTTTTTTTGCGGTTTTTTGTTCTAGATAACTTACTTTTTGGCGCAATAAATTATTGTTTTCTTTTAATACAACATTTTTGTCTTCCATTTCCATAATTAGTTTTTAAGAGGTCATTTTCTAATCTCAGTTTGGATAATTCTTCTGTAGTTGACATCTCGACATCTATATATATATATATATATATATATATATATATATATATATATATATATATATATATATATATATAACATTTTGTATTGTATGCGTATTAGATGTATGTGTACAGATGTGAGTGAAGCAAAAGATCGCAGATTAAACAAAATTAGATTAGTCACAATAGGATGAAAAGTAATGAGACGGATATTCACTTATTATAATATTATAATAATTATTATATTATAATAATCATATTATTATACTTATTAACTGAATAATAATTAATAAATATACAATTATAATAAGTCTGAACGATTATGCATTTCTGTAACAATAGGTACACCCTTACCTGTTATTTTTATCTATCTAGTATCTGTATTGTTTAATTTAAATTTTCTTTGTAAATAATTTAGTAATCTTAAAATATTCGGTACTTTTTAAAGTAGTTTTTGTTGGTTTGGGTTATACTTTGTATTAGTTTTGAAGTCAATATACAACGCCACACCTCTGGCTTTCTTTTATTACGGCTAAATATTATGAAGTATATAAAAATGCTTATAAAGAAACTGATATCAAAGACGTCTATAATTTAAAATTAATTTCGATTATACGGGGTCAGTCGGAACAACGGAATGAACCAAAGTTTGTGTTCTTTTATTGAAACACCGTATTCGCTGCGTGCAAGTACTTGGAGGGGATACGAGAAAAGATCATGCGCGTACAGCGGTGAAATCTTGCAACTTTGTTAGCATATTTCATAAGTAGTTATTGAAGGTACAATACGCACAGGTAAAGAACCATGGACTCAACTCTACATCAGTTTCGTTATAAACATATTTCATATATCCATAATTTAGCTATTATAAAAGGAAGCCCAAGGTATGGCGCATCCTGTATATATATATACAAGGTGAGTCACCACTAACGGGACGGAAAATTACAGCGAAACGGTAAAAGATATTGAAAATTTTTTTAATGTTTAGTATGTAGGTTGATAAAGGCTACATTTTAAAATTATTCTTAAATATACAGGGTGTCACAATAAAGCGCGTCGTTTCAAAGTTATATTTTTTCTTATGGAACACCCATTTTATTGGATTTTCTAATTGTATGCAAAAATAAGGTATAGTTTCATAAAACTTTCTATACCTATGTACAGAGTGTTCTGAGTTATGTCGAATTTTCTTAAAATGTAAAACTTTAAACGAGGACTCATTCTTAATTTCTTTAAGCAATTCTAATAAAAATCTAAATAGCTGGATATTTTTTTTTTGGCATAGGCGTTTGCCATTCAGCCAGTCACAACTTTTTAAGTTCTTCCCAAAGGAAAGAAAAGAAAATAATTATCACAATATATTTATTATTGGTTATTTGGTTATCAATGGAACAAACATGGTCACTCGCTTCTCGTCTAGGGACCCATCAAGACATTAAATTAAAATACAAACTAGACCGGGTCACGGATAGTAGGTTTAAAACAAATGGGATAAAACAAAGGTTACTATTTTTTAACTGGACTTACAAATTGAGGTTACTTTTCGAAATAAATTCTGTTAAGTAGTTATATACAATTTTGTTATTTAATGACAAAAGGTAACAAATGATATAGGGTGGAAGGATTTTATGTTTGATTAAATTTTTTATTAAGCCATCAGTTTGTTGTATATATTTTGTACATTTAAAGAAAATGTGATTTAAATCTGCTTCTTTTTGACAAACTTCGCATAAATTGGAATTTACAATTTTAAGTTTTGCCAGATGAGCCGGATAACATGCGTGTCCTGATTTCATTCTAATAATAGATGTAATGTATCTACGTGAAACAGAGTAATTTTTAAACCAAAATTCACTCGGGATTGAGGGTTGTATGAGTGCATATTGTGCTTTAGAGTGTTGACTATATTCATAATATTCTTGTTTCCACTGATTGTTTACAATATTCTTGATTGTTACAAATACATCTGGTATGCAGAGCTTATAATTTGTTTTCGCACAAGAATCAATGGCTCTCTTAGCTAATATATCTATATACTCATTATGCTCAAGCCCTATGTGAGCTTTAATCCACAAAAATCTTACTGTTCTTTGTTCCTGATGTAATTCAAAAATAATTTTTTTGATTAGAAGGATGTAAATATTTGTGCTTTTGCTAGGAAAAGATATAGTGTCAATGGCCATAAGAACCGATAACGAATCAGATGGAATTATTGCGGAGTTGTCATTGGAATTCTTAAAATACTTTAATGCTTCATAAATTGCTATGGCTTCAGCAGTAAAAATTGAAAAATTATGATCTAGAGTGAACATGTTTTCTATACTTTTTAAAGAAATATAAAAAGCGCATCCAGTGCCAAGAGTAGACTTTAATGCATCTGTATAAATAACTGTTGATACTGGCCAGTTTTCTAATAAATTCCTTATAAATAATATTCCTAAATAAAACTCCTAATAAATATTGTAGCTGATTGCATTATTTACATGGTACCTTGGTTTAATTACTGTAATAGTTTGCAAAAAAGCATAAAATTCTTCAAAGTTTGAATTATCATATGTGTTTGAGTTGGTCTAATCGCAATTTGAAAGATTTCTAAAAGCGTCACAAAGTGGAGGAGAATTTTTGTGGATCCAATATTTATTTGTTAAATCTGCATTATTAAGTTTGCTAATGCTGCAGTAAAGAGAGAGGTTTCTATGGCGCGTATTAATCAGAAATTTTTGACTAAGATATTCTCTTCTATATTTGAGTGGAAATTCTAGTGCTTCAACATATTATAACGAATTGGTAGGGGTTGATTTCATAGTACCTAGGCAAATACGTAATATTGTATTTTGAAACATGTCTATTTTCCCCAAGATATACTTAGCTGCTGAACCATACAAAACACATCCATAATCTATGATTGATCTAATATACGATCGATAAAAAAGTTTCTTAAAACGTAAAACTTTAAACGGGGACTCATTCTCAATTTCTTTAAGGAATTCTAATAAAATTACTAATACATCTAAATAGCTGGATATTGGTCAAATGTATTTCATGATTAATTATAAAACATTTATTTACAGGGTGTTCAAAATTTGTAGTTTCAATATTAATTAAAAAAATGTTTCTCTTTCGAATGATATACAGATGTCCTATAACTAGGACTGATAATTTTGCCGTAATTTAAAATTGTATTAAACGGAAATTGATTTCAAGTATTTTTATTGTTACTTTCGATTTTTCAACCCATCCAAACAGATTAAATTTTTTATTTCTTTGGATATGTATTCGTTGGGAATAGGATAATTAGTATTAAAATATGATAAAAAGAAAATAAAAAAAATTTGTTGAAAATCTGATGTTTTTTATATTTTGTACGATTCATCAAGTGAAAGACAACTGCGCGAAGGTTACAGTTTTCAAAAATGACGTAGATATTAACGTTATGTTAAATTTTTTGTAATATTTTAAGTATTAAAATAAGTTTAAAATTTCAATAAAAATAAAACTGTAAAATACATGTATTTCGTTGAATTCATAGTAATAATAATAAATACCTATTATTCTTTCTACCACTGGAGTCATTCCTAAGAACCTCATAGAAAACATAAAAACGCTGGGTTTAAATGAACATCTATATAAGATCATGCAGAAAGCTGTGCTACTTTTGACGTCCAGAGTGCAGATGCGTGCTAAATTTTTTAGGAGATACACCGACATACCAAGTCGCCTAGGACTCGATACCATGGAAAGAGTCCCACCAGAGCTCAATCCTTTTGATACCGCAGGTATCTGGGATGAGTGAATGTTACCCTTAGAGGGAGTGTGAGCCATATGGCTAAATCTGGATAATAATAATAATAATGACATAATGACATAATAATAATAATAATAATAAAATGTACCTATAACTTCTTACGTGCTTACGAGCATACACTCTTTTTTTTTTAACAAGTCAAATCGTCTGTAAATAATACATTTCTAAAATAATCAGGATCTTCTCCAGCTTTATCCAAAGTTTATAAACAAAAATTTAAACGGTTACCATAATCTTATTCTGTCAAATGCTGGTGAAGTTGAATGTGATACAGATAAAAGTGGTTGGTCTTAAGTATTCGACATACACTAGTTTGACTTATTTCTAATTCACCCGAAATTTTTCTTGTACTAATATTTGGGTTTTCCGTAACAAAAAGCAGGACATTAAGTTCTTTCAGTCTCGACCAAACTTTCAACGTGAACGTACACGTTCCCGCCAAAAGCGAAGACCCAGAATCCACAAAAACTGATCCAATCGTGAAACGTGTCGCGAAGTACGGTAATCAGCGTGAAAAACGGTCGTGAAAACTCGCGAACGGATCCACGGTACCGGTAGTGACACTTTCTGGACGAGAGGATCGCCAGAAAATAAACAAAAGGCGCGAAATTACCACGTGGAGGCGTGTCATGTAAGGCGCCAAAACTGGTAACTAGCACCGAACCGAACGGGCGTGGTACCAACCGGCTAACGGATCTTGCAACTGATACTGAAAAGTAAGGAAGCAAAGGGACGTTGGCATTGGTGCCTGTCTGGAGCTCTTCGCCGCAGAGTTCTCGAAACGATAAAGTGACGAACACTCAGGTAAAGTCTCACACACACACATACACTACACACACACACTTCACACACATATCAATCCCCCCCTTCCACATATACCAATAACCAATCCAAATTCCTTTTCCTACACATATTAAGTTCATCCTCAAAATCCAATCACAATTTCGCACATTTACCAACCCATCCAATTTCCTACACATACTAATTTCCTATAGATACCAATTCCTTTTCCTACAGATACTAAGTTCATCCTCAAAACCAAACACAACTACATACATATACCAATCCCTCCAATTTCCTATACACACTAATTTCCTACAAATACCAACTCCTTTTCCTACAGATACTGAAAACAAAACCATTTGTTCTAAGTACCTTTTCCACATATACCAAAATCCTAGATACCACATATACCAATTTCCTATCCTAATACGCACAGAGAACCCTCACCATGCCACGATCCCGATCCCGCAAGCAACCCGATCCACCTCAACCAGCGACTGCAGACACTGACTGGCAATCTGTATCCGGCTCCCAAATCTCCTCTTCTTCCCACACCTCACATGTCTCAGTCAGCATCGACGGACATGCACCACGGACGCAGCAGGAATGGAGACAGGCTCTGACAGAGATCTGCCACCAAAATCCTGAGGCGGCCAGCGAACACCTCACCCCCATAGTCCAGAAAGTCAATAACCAAGAGCAACAGCTAAACACACAAACACCAGATACCATAAGAAAAATCCTTCAGAACGCCTTCATGTCTGCAATACCTGGATACATCCCCTCCCCCTCACCTCCAAAACCCTTAACCCCTCCCACCCCCCCTCCCCCCCAACCTGCACCCACACCCATACCTCCACCCTCTCCTATTCCTCCTCCAAAACCAACCAAACCAGCTCCCAAACCTACCCCCAAAAACACACCCCACACACACAGATATTACATCACACTGATCCCACAGAAATATTCCAGTCAACGAAAATTATCCAGAACCCTCAAAAACCACAATCTCCTAGGAGACATCCCATTCGAACTGGACACGGAAGCTTCCGAAAACCAGGCCATCCTTTATACAACGGGCCCCCTTCCCAATCTTAAGGAATGGGAGAGGAGCCTAAGATCCATCACCGAAAGTCACATCTCCATATCCAAGCAAATTCCTTCAGAATTCATCGAAACCAAAAACACTACACCCAAAATCCTATCAACACCCAAGAAAACACCAACAAACACACAACCAATACCATACCAACCTACCCCTTCCACATCCAGAACAGATATCCCCTTACAAACCCCTCCAACCCTCCACCTCCCCCCTCAAACCCCCTCACATACACCTGAAATAGCTATACCACACACACCCCCAACACCACACCCCATACACTCACAAACCACCTCACCTAACCCTCAAACAATCCCTCCCCCCACCCCTCAGCAACCAACACAACACAAAAACTACAGAATAGAGGACATCCCCACCGATATCTGCCAGCAGAGACCGTTTTACCGATTCCTTATCCAGCACAACCTCATCCCTAGTTTAGACTCGCTTAAAGTCTTCCCAGCCCAGAAGGCGGCTTCAGTTCGAACTACAAAACTCCTTGACATCGCTCACATCACGGCAAATCTCCGAAAAATCCTCCAAAATGACCAAATCCGAATAATATCCCGTCTACCTAAGACCCAAAATCCCACACCCAATCCGAATAATTCATCTTCTATATTCCACCTTGTCATAGCCGGCGTAGCAAAAACTTTTCCATTAAAACTCATCGAGGATAACTTATCCGAGAACAACTTCCCTTTCACCAAAGTAGTTCGTATCATCGCCCGATCCACTAACCAACCCACCTCCTATATCAGAGTATTTACCAGCTCTGAAACCAAGTTCGCCGAAGCACTCACGAGTGGTGTCTTGATCGAGGGTGAACGGCTGGCCTGCGAAGTTCCGAGAGCAGGCAGCTCCGTTCCCGTTCGGTCCAAATACTGCTCGAGATGTTGCAAAAGCGGACATTTCAATACCGAATGCCCTGAGAAATCAATTATTTGTCCGTATTGCGGACTCAACCACCGGTCTACTGCCTGCCCCACGATATCGACCCCCAAATGCCCTAACTGTAGTGGTCCTCATCCCGCTTTCTCACCACGCTGCCCTCACCGCAACACTCAACCAACAAACTATAGTCAAACCCAACCAGTGTACACAGAGAAACAAATCCCATCCTACGACCTCTCCTCTGATATGAAATCCCTCATTCACTTCACTTCCATACTCCTTTTCAACGCCTTCCCTGAAAAGAGAAGTGCGATCTCCCACTACCTAAATCAAATTTCCAACGCGATGTATGGATGTGCCATAGCCACCACATGCACCAACAATTTAGTCAAACAAACCTTCACCCACCTCCACATTTAAACACCACATCATACACACAAACACAAAATCACACACACACTAATTACACTAAACACAACACTTTACCTATCCCAGCTCACAACCCTAATTAATAAATACCTAAACCCGCACCTAACAACATACCTAAAGTCCAAATTAATAAACATACAAATACACACACACACAACACTACACTGTGAGCATCCAACACACTCCTTAAGAGTCGAATAATATACACAAGGACAGGGGGAGATTGGTTTTCTGTGGTTTCCCAATCTCATTGCACAATGATACCTGATCCTAGGTGAGGTCATAGCCACAGCTATCCTCCACGCGTTTTTCCAACAAACAAACAATGGCCAACAATCTGAAAGGAATCGTTTTTCCAAAGAACTTGTACTTCGTGACAGGCTTGGTAGGCCTTGCTAACTCTTCCGGAAGACGTACATCCGCCTCTTGCCTTCTTCTTGTTCTCGGCCCCCATCCTATCCTACCCTACACCACCCACTTTGACCTTTCAGCTCTTTAGCGGCGGCGCCCTTAGTCTTCGGAGTCCAACAAAGTCATACGGGCGAAAGCTGGCATTTCAAACCAAACAAGCACCAGCACCCAACAAACAAACCCACCCTTGAAGAAGCATAGAGCTTAAAGCAAGGTTAAAACGCATTGATTGATTGATTAAGTTCTTTAACGTTGTAACTAATAACTGGTTTATTTTTGTTTGCGTTTTCGTATGCAATATTACCAGTAGCACGGAATACGGAATCTATTAAGTAATCTGTCAAAAACTTCCTTGCCTCTGATTAGATATTGAATAATCTAAAATTGAAACTAAGTTTTTAACACCCTGTAAATAAATGTTTAATAATCAATAATTGAATATATTTAACCATTACCCAACTATTTCGCTGGAAGAGAAAATTTGTTATAATTACTTAAAAGTCAAGAATGAGTCTTCTTTAAAAGAATTTTTTTTTGCTTATAATGTAGTAAGTTGTGGTTTATTTTTTATTATTTGTTTTATTAAAATTCTTTCTGATTTGTTGTGCATCAGTAAGTAGAAGTATTAACTATACACATTTGTTTACAACTACATTGGTTTCATTTATAACAAATATGTCAAAATGATGGCTTTAAAAATCGAGAGTAACAACTATAAATGTTTTGAAATCGAAAAGAAAATTTTAAATTATGCAAAATCTATCACTCCTAGTTATAGGACATCTATATATCATTTGAAATTGGAAAAAATTTTAATATAATTAGTAATTAATATACAGGGTGTTCCATTTAAAATAAGGCTTATATTACACATTAAATAATCCAATAGGCTTATATTACACATTGAATAATCCAATAATGAAACTACAAATTTTGAACACCCTGTAAATAAATATTTAATAATTAATCATGAAATACATTTAACTAATATCCAACTATTTAGAGGTATAACCAATTTTATTAGAATTTCCTAAATAAGTTAAGAATGAGTCTTCGTTTAAAGCTTTACATTTTAAGAATATTACACATAACTCAGAACACTCTGTACATAGGTATAGGGAAGTCTTATGAAACTATACCTTATTTTTTGCTGACAATTAGAAAATGTAATAAAATATAGGCTGTCCCATAAGAAAAAATATAACTTTGATACACTGCACTTTATTGGGACGCCCTGTATATTTCAAAATAATTTTAAAATGTAGCCCTTATCAATCTTCAAACTATAAATTTAAAATTTTCTCAAAATCTTTTACCGTTTTGCTGTAATCTTCCATCCCGTTAGTGGTGACTCACCCTGTATATATACAATTAATATATTGCTTAAAATTTTACTATATCGTCTCTTAAACTGCAGTCCCGAAGGTCATTCTCCTGACTCCACCGACCAATCAAAATGGCCGCTGCAGCCAGGCGTCTTAATACACATTAACAAAATGAATAACGTCAGTATCAGTCAACTAACCCCTCGAATCACCCCCTACAAAACAACATCCGTATCGACTTTGAGAAACTTCTCGAAGTATTCTAAATATAAGCGAAACAAATCGAAAATTTACGCTAGATTGGAGAGGATAGCGGATTTTTTAGGCATGGCTAGAGGACGGGAGAGAATTCCTAGTGGGATAAAAGAAAGTGCTAGTGGAGGTAAGGTTTATTTTGGAGGCAGATGGAAAATTTGTTTGTGTTTCTGGGATGGCTTTAAAATTGGAAATGTTTAAGTAACTGTGAACTATAAAGAAAACTTGACTTCACAATATCTACAGGGTCTATTTATATATAAAACTTTTTATGCGCCTACATCAGGCATCCCAATCGCTATTCGTGTTTAGTATTGTTTTCGATATCCATAACCCCACATTAACTGAATATTTTATTATAATAAACAAATCAAAAATGTTTACGGAACACAAAATTGTTTTTTATATCTACATCTATTTTGGTTTGATTTTAAAAAGTTGCATAGCGTTATAATGTCTAATTAATCAGCAATGAATTTATCTTAATTTCAGTGTAATGTGAATTCTCTACAATGACATAATAATAGAGAAATTAAAAAGTACACGAATTTAATTTAAACGTAAATTCAATATAAAACATAAAAATCCAACAACAAATGGGTTTAATATTCTGTGTTTCCTCTAGCAGCATTATTTACAGCTTGACAACGCCTTTACATGCTTCTTCTTCTTAAAGTTCCGCTCCTATCGGTGCTCCTATCCTATTGGAGATCATTCTGGCAATTATAATTTTGTTAGTTACGCGCCTGAATACTGCATTCAAACCATATATGCATTATATTCCTTAGTAGTTCGTATTTTTTACCTCTCATGATGTGCCCCATTCCAATTTCCTGATTTTTATAGAATTTAAAACTTCGCAATAGCCCCCTCTGTGGCTCAGTGGTAAGAGCGCCTACCTTTAAACCTAAAGGTCGTGAGTTCTAATCTCATCTGGGTGGAGAAATTTTCGTTTATTAAAAATTAATGAATGAAAATAATTTCTATCCTTGTGCGATCGGTACTCACCGGAGGGACTGCAGACATTCCGATACAATTAGTGTCTCTTAGTGAGAGTGCCCACCAAAGTGGCGTGGCACGTAGCAAGTGGCAAGTAGCACGCGTCTAGCATGTTTCTTAAAATGTAACCAATGAAAACGAATGATTCAGCGTACACCAAAATGACAGTGACGTCATTCATTCTAATCATTTGTTTTCATTGGTTACATTTTAAGAAACATGCTAGACGCGTGCTACTTGCTACGTGCTACTTGCCACGCCACTTTGGTGGGCGCTCGCCCTTAGCAAAGACAATGACGTCGACTTTGCTAAGTATCAAGACAATTACTCTACACACACACTATACTAGGTACCTGACTGTACCAACTCAATAATAAAAAAAAACTTCGCATTGTTTTCCTAGTTTTTCGAGAACTTACTCGTTTGTTTTGCGATCAATCCATAATATTTTCAAAATACGTCGGTAACACCACATTTCAAATGCTTCTAGGTTTTTAATGTTGGATTTTTTAAGAGTAAAAGCTTCAACGCTATACAAAAGGGTAGGAAAAATATAACATCAAAGCATTCTTATCCGGAGCGATATATTGATATCGCGATTACAAAAAAGTTTTCTCATTCTATTAAAAGTTGACGATGCAATTTCAATGCGACATCTTATTTCTTTTGTCTGGTCAGTATCTTCTCTGATCCACGCTCTAAGGTATTTGTTCAATTTCTGTATTATCTAGTACTAGCTTAACTTTGATGTTTTGTAAATCCTATTAACTTGGTTTTCTTCAAATGTATTTTTAGTCCATAATGGTTGCAATATATATTTAGTTGTTCAGCAAGATGTTGCAGTTCTTCTAGTGTTCTTGCCAGAAGGACGGTGTCGTCAGCTTATATAATGTTATTAAGTGGCCCTCCGTTTATTATAAGACCCTCACTGACCTCGGCAAACGCTAATTCTGAGATGGCTGCCCTGTATAAATTCAATAACAAGGGTGATAAAATACACCCTTGGCGGACCCCACGGCAAATCTGGGTATCCTCAGTCAGTTTAATTTCAACTTTCACTTTTTCTGTTTGGCTTCAATAGAGGTTACATATGATTCTAATGTCTGTACTGTGTATGTTTTTATTTAGTAAAATTTCTTTAAGCCGATTATGCTGCACTCTGTGAAATGGCTTCTTAAAATCCATGAGACAGGCATATACTTCCTGATTTATATCTAAGCATCTCTGCAAAAGAACATTTACTGCAAACAGTTCATCTCGTGTTTTCAGTCTTTTCCTAAATCCCATTTGTGAATTACTTTTAAAAACAATTTTAAGACATGACTCATTAAGGCTATGGTGAGATGTTAATTGCACTCCTTTGCAATGGCTTTTTTTGGCTTTTTTTTTGGCTTTGGCTTTTTTGGGAAGTAGTATGAATGTTGATTGGAGCTATTCTTTAGGTATTATACCTATATATGGTATGGAATAGATCCAAAAGAAGATCAATAGATTCAGTATTCACAATTTTGAGTAATTCGATAGGCACTTTATCAGGCCTGGGAGATCTACCACTTTTACCTTGTTTCATTGCATATTCAATTTCTTCTCGTATAATGTCAGGCCCAGAATTATCCTAAATTCTTTTGGTGCTTCTGTTCTTTGCATCTCTGCATTTTTTTGCAGAACCTCTTTGCATGCTTAAAATATAATAATTATTAATTTCATGTTGAGGCAATACGATCCTTTTCTCTGTAAAAAGACTTGAGGACAGCAGCTTCTAAGATTCGATCAATATATTGATATTAATTCAAAGTGCTTTTCACCAAAACGGGATTAATTCAAGTATGAAAAATTATTCCAGCACACCTAATAGCTTTTAGACCCTATATGAACGAACACACTGTATATGCCTGAGATTTTTGTGCTCTTTTGAAGATACAGACATTAAGACAGTCGAATATGAGACAATGAAGGACAACTACAGTTCACCAAAAATAGCTGAGAGTCTGAAAATAACGACGCCCATGATGCGTAAGTGATAGCAAATGTGATTCATTTTATGAAAAAGGAAACCAAAGACAATAAACCGTGTGGAGATTTGAAAAAAGTGCAGGAGTGTGTGGTATTGGCAACAGGTGTTAGTTTAAGCAGCGTTCAAAAAATTGCTCGGGAAATGCAATTAATTGAAGACGGCGAGTGTTCCTCATTTGTAACTCCAAACAAAAAGAGAAAAAAAAGCGCTTCAAAAACGTGTTTGGACGATTTTGATATAGGGCGTCTTCGACGTAATAGAATGGATTTTTGTATAACACAAAAAAAAATGCCAACTGTGAAATGCATACACAGAACATTTGCAGAGGAGGACAACTACTCAGGTTCCATAGAAAGCCTACAAACAGTAATTAGAAAGATGTGATTTCGTTGGCGAAAAACCAAAACTAATAGAAAATTATTAATGGAAAAGACCAATATTCAACATCTTAGACTAAATTTCTTATGTAGTATGAAACGTTACAGGAACGCAAATCGCCCTATTATATACATGGATGAAACATAAGTACATTCATCTCATACATACCAAACAAACTTTTCTAATAGTTCAAACAAGGGCCTACAAAAACTAGTATCTAAAGGACAGATGCTTGTGACAGTGCATGCTGGAGGTGAAAGTAGTTTTGTTAAAAACGCTTATCTGCGCTACAAACCTACTATAAAAACAGAAGATTATCATGATGCAATGAACTACGACAATTACAAAAAGTTACTTCAGGATAAGCTGATACCAAATTTGCCTCCGAACAGCGATTTAGTGATTGATAATGCACCCTATCACAACGTACAGACTGAGAAATGTCCAACTATGTCTTCCAGAAAAGCAGAAAGATAGCAGTGGCTGACAACTCGAAATATTTCGCTTCTTTCGCGAAATATTTAAAGATAAAGGCCGTTTTTAACAAAAGGTACTGGTACAAAGTACACAAGCGATTTTTGTTTAAAAAAAATACCACAAATATACTGAAATATACTGAAGAAAAGTAATAAGAATAATAATAATGATTGTGTACGGGACCTATTAGAAACTATTCAAACTTTACGTTTTTATATTTGTGTCTCCGATTGAACCTATATTTTAAAGTTCACCCTTTTTTTTTCCTTCGAGTGCATCTCACGTCATTGTTCGCACAGGTAGTTAGACTTTCAGCTATTTTTGGTGAACTGTAACAATGATGGCGACCGACATAAAATCTGAAAACATAGAATACATTAACAAATTCTTTTATCTTTAAAATTAACGATAAAAATAGACAAGTACATGGTAATACAATAAAAAACTGATTAAAAAGAGACTTGCAAATAGTTAACAAAAAATCTCCTTGTAACACAAACAAATTTTTTTCTGCATTTTGAATATCTTATTGTTTTGCATTTCTATTTTATGTTTGTTTTGTTTTTGGCATGCTAGTTGTGACTTTTCGAAAGATACATCATAATCCTCCCATACAATATCCCCCTGTAAGATCCAGAAAGAGGAAAAAACCGGGATCAGGTACGTATTAGATATTCATGCAAGATTTATTATTAATGCTTGTGTAATGTGTTATGGCTTTTTTGACAAACTGGAATGTTATAAACGCAACACAAATATGAGGTTTGCATATTTATTTTTGTACTTATTATTAAAGATTTATAAAAAATACGTTATTACACTTTCAGTGTATTTATTATTATTTTTCGAATAATTAGTTTTTTCTATATTTATTAGGTAAATATTAAAGTTTTACTAATTATATACCTTAGTATCATCATCATCATCATTCTCAGCATATTCTACCGATTATGGTATAGTCTCACTTACATATTTATTCTTTATATCTGTCCCCGATTTTATAAAATTCTTAGACGGCTGAGGTATTCTCCCTCAATGGATATTCCTTTGTTCTCCAGTTCATTTTTGAAACAGCTTTGGTGATATTGCGTCTTCTTGTCGAACGCCTCTGGTAGTAGGAAATTCTGGAGTGTTTTCATAAAGCTTTTGCTTTATATATACTTGCTAAAGTTTCTATGTACGGTTTGTCAATGTCTTGGTTGGTCAAAGCTTCTATTACTACCTTGAGATATATAGAATGAAAGCATTCTCGAAATCTATGAAGAATATTCGAATCCACTACTGAAGCCAGTTTGTTTCCTCAGCTGTGCAACATCTAATGCGTTTTTGAATCTGTTCTTGATGATCTTTGTGAATATCTTGTATATGATTGGTAGTGGACTTATAGGTCTGTAATTTTTTATATCCTTTTTGCTACCTTTCTTATGAATGAGAACTATGTTTGCTGTATTCTAGTGATCTGGTATGCATCTCGATCTTAGGCAGTTTGTAAATATGCCTACTAAGATTTTCCAGGTTTTGTTGCCAGGTTATTTAAGCAGTTCCACTGTTATACCGTCTATTCCAGCTGCTTTACCACTTTTCATTTTTGAAGTTGTCGTTCTACTTCTTCCAGAAGGCCTTGTGGTATATCTTCTTGGTTACTGATTACTTCTTTAAATGACACATTTAAATGTAAATTCTTATCTAAATGGAACTTTGTATAATTCACGTTAGAATTTAGATATGAGTTTTTAATTCATTTATGTCTATAATTCTGGTATCTTCGTTTGTTAGAGCAACGATTTGCTTTTTTCCATTGATAAATGCTTTTTCTTTTTTCTTACAGTTTGTCCTATTTTCGATTTTATTTTCTACCAGTCTTTCATTGTCTTTTCTTATGACTTCGTTATTACTTTTCCTTATTATCTTACAAAGTTTTGTGTATTGTATTCTCTGTATATTGCTACTTAGTTTTATTTCCCTTCCCTGTTTTAGCATTATTTTAGTTTTTCTGACAGTTTACTATGTTCATTTTGTTGTAGCGGGCCTCCGATTTCTTTGGCACTATCAAGGATGATTTCTATTAATTGAGAGCTGTCGATTAGATCATGTACTCTTTTATCAATTGTTCTTTGGTAGTTATTTGAGTTTTCTTTTAGATTGTTAATATTTATACCGGTTATTCATGGTTTTGTAATTAATTTTATTCATTCTAGTTTCAGATCTAGAACAATTTTTGCTCTGATTAGTCTATGGTTGCTGCCTATTTGAAGTTTATTTATTACACTGACATCTTTTATTGTAGCAATCTTGTTTTTTAGAATGAAGTGAATTTCTTTCTTAGTGATTCCAAGTCCATTTTCTGTTCGATTTTCTCTTAAATAATGTATTTGCAATTATCATGTTTTTGTAGCATGATATGTTCTGTGTCTAGTTAACCTATATTTATACAAATCCAATCAGATAATAGTCGGTATGAACTAACAATTGGAATTAATTGGTGTGTGAAGAATTGTCACCAATGATATCCATCCTTCGGTTGAAAAACAGCACTTAAGAAGAAGTTAATTAAAACTCCACAAGGAATCTACGTTCCTGTAGTTGGCTGTATACCATATATTAAAAAATTTATTAAAAATCGTTTGTAAAAGGTATATATTTAGAACCCAAACGGGCTAAGTTAAAAAGACAAAACGTTTTCGGAATCCATATTCCATCATCAGTGTCTAAGAGTACATGAATGTAGCCACTAAATATATGGGTAAAAACCCGTTAACAAATAATTAATTACATTTAGTTTACAAATTTTCTTATAATGTTTTAAGATGTTAAAGTTACCGTTTGATTAGGTACCATGGCGACATATGACTCCACGCTGAAGTTGCTAGCCTTGATATAGTGTATCTACGAAGACTGTATGGGAGCAACTATGGGAGTAACCAAGTATGGGAGTTGCTCCCATACAGTCTTCGTAGACACACTGTCTCAAGGCTAACAACTTCAACGTGGAGTCATATGTCGCCATGTTACCTAATCCAACGGTAACTTTAACATCTTAAACCGTTATAAGAAAATTTGTAAACTAAATATAATTAATTATTTGTTAACGGGTTTTTACCCATATATTTAGCGGCTACATTCATGTACTCTTAGACACTGATGATGGAATATGGATTCCGAAAACGTTTTGTCTTTTTAACTTAGCCCGTTTGGGTTCTAAATATATACCTTTTACAAAGGATTTTTAATAATTTTTTTAATTAAAACTAGTCGAAAAGTCTATTAAATGTAATAAACCACTTATTTTAATTTTTGTTGAGTTCCACAAAGCATTTGGCACAGTGAACTAAACTCTAGGAAACGAGGCCCGTTTTGGCAGCAGGTACCTCGCACATCATCCACGATATGATATTAGTGTTCAGTGATCCCAAAAACCACTAAGAAATGAGTCTGAACTGATTTTGTATCAAATTTCCCTAAACCATGTGGACGAGGCCCATTGTGGGACAAGGTGTCTCAAAAACCATCACTGACTCAATATTAGTAATGCGCTAAGAAAAATCCCCGAGTAATGAGTGGGCACTGGTATCGAATTCCCATAAAACTAAGGAAGTAGAGTCCCGTTGTGGGCACCAAGTACCTTAAAGACCATTGCCGACATAATATGAGTATTCGGTGACCCCCAAATACCCAAGTGAGCAGTTTGTACTTATTTTGTATCGAATGTTCACAAAACTCTAATAGATCTGATCCGTTTTGGGAACCAGATGCATCAAAGACATGGAATGTTTTGGGATGTTTGCTATTGCCTTACGTAAATAGTAGAATTCAATGACTTTTTTATGGAAAAGATTTTTCAGTTTTTCCAAAGGTGAAAGTATCCCAGTTGCTATTATTTTCGCGAAGTACTCACTTTAAATAAAAATAACTATTCTTTTGAGTGCTATAGAAGGCGAGATATTGCAAATTTTTTCAAAGCTCTTCAATTTGAAGTTCCATTTTTAAAAAACGGTGCTCGTAAAATTATCCTGTCTATTTAGTCTTGCTGTCTATTTAGTAATTAGCCCAAAATTATGAAATCTAGATCTTCACTTATAATTTGTTCAATTTTTATCTCTTAATGTTAATTAACAATGAAAATATGATTTAAAAAAATGTTGTCTTTTGTCTTTGGTTATAGGTTTTTTTTAAGATTGTGTTATTTTACCATCTCTTTAGTGAGCCTATTTATAAAGAAGTGACATAAAAAAATATGAAAATTATTATAAATATTTATAAGCTAAAAAGATAGTCCTTTTTAAATGTTTTTTTAATAACAATTTTGATAAAGTGTTTTTTTAATCTACATTACGTTAAGTTTTGGATTAGATATTGCAAATACATAAAGCGTTAAAATCGGCAGCATTGCCTGGTACGAGATAATTTAATTTCTCCGATCCCCTCAGCACCAACACCTATGCTCCTAGACAGCAAACGAGCAAACTATTTAGTAACACATAGAAACGTAAGGGATAAGCAAATCCGTCCGTCGATTTTTGTTCTGCTTACGTATACCTGGTTCATTGGTCAATGTTCCATGGTCAATTGTTTGTCAAAAAACGATTTTTTCAATTTGTATGATTGTTAAAAAAAAACAAAGCAAAATCAGCTGTACGTCTTTAATGATTTTTCCTGAGCTATCCCCCATATACCTTCTAGAACCTTTAAAAACTTTAAAAGATTTTTACATGAAATCTACGATGTTTTTACAGATAGACTGGGGTATTTGATTATAACCAATTACACATTCCAATGTCGTTGTAGTCTAAATATTTTCTTTAAATAATAATCCTTTTTTAAATGTGTTTTCATTTGATATTTTTTTAAATATTATCAATTTAACATGTATTCCAAAAACTAATAAAAATCTATTTTGCAGCACCCAACATGTCCTCTACCGAAGATAAACCGAGGCTGGGGGGTGGCCTACCTCTTGGAGGTACTGCAGACCCCTTAAGTGACCCCGACAAGGGATTCTACGAAAATCTTCCGTTCCATGGAATGCAAAATCCACCCAGTAAAGTAAGAAATAAACAAATGTATAATATCTACACGCATTTTTTATTTAAATTAATGTTAAAAATAGTAAATTGTCTTTTAAAACTTTCAATTACTTATTGGATCGGCTACGTTCAAGTGTAGGGTCCTGTCAGAATGATTTACATAATATGTAACAATAAAACACTGAAAACTTTGTTTTCAAACTTCCACAAAATTTATTTTAAATATTATCACTACAGCTGTTTCGGCTGATTGCCTTTCTCAAGTTGAGAAAGGCAATCGAGAAAACGTAGATTCTATCCAAACGATGCTTTCTCATTTATATTTTTAGGTACTTTTTAAACATATCTGGTTTGCATGATTCTCGAACCAAACTACATACAGATTGAACCAAATTAAAACGGAACATACAATTTAATACATGTCTGTTTGAACTGCATTTGAAATAGTGGACCAATATAAAACTTGGACAAAAATAAATCCATACCTGGGTATAGACATTGTATAAAATATCGTTCAACTATCTGTCTCGTAACAATGTTGTTTGCGTAAGACGGGTTTGTCTAAGGAAGCGATAATAGTTCAGGAAATGAAGCTCGAAAAAAGTTAAAACTTCGCAATTTTTTCGTCCTGCATGTATCCAGTTGAAATTTTAACAGAAGGTAGGTGATAGCCCAAGGATCAAAATCTATATCGAACCGAAGTGCGCTAAAGGGTTTTAGGGGTGAAAACTACCCCTAACATATTAAACCTGAATATGGGTAAGATTTGTTTTGAAATAGTTAAATATTGATTATTTTATACTTTTGAATAGAGTTCCATCATATTTCAACCCTTAAAAAGCAACCCTTGTTAGAGATTAATGTAAAAAAATTACTAATTTTAAAAAAATGTTTTATCCTTGGATCGATTTGGATAAAAATTTGGATTTAAGCTCAATTCACCCGCTGCTTTATAGTTTATGTCATGTCGACGAAACCTGATTGTTCTTAGGGGTGAAAACTACCCCTAATTTTCAAAAATTATAAAATAACATATTAAACCTGAGTATGGGTAAAATTTGGTTTGAATTAATTAAATAATGATAGTTTCGTGCTTTTGAATAAAGTTCCATCATATCTCAACCCTTAAAAAGCGACCCTTATTAGAGATTAATATAAAAAAATTAGTAATGCGAAGAAAATGATTTCACCTTGGAACGATTTGCATAAAAATTTGGAATTAAGCTCAACTCACCCTCTGCTTTATAGTTTATGTCATGCCGATGAACCCTGATTGTTCTTAGGGCTGAAAACTACCCCTAATTTTCAAAAATTGTAAAATAATATTACAAATCTTAAGATTAGTGAAATTTGGTTTGGATTAGTTAAATAGTGATTTTTTTATACTTTAAAATACAAATTCATACATTTTCAACCCTTAAAAATCAATTGTTATGAGTGCTATTGGTGAAAACAATTTTTTGCCAAAGTTTTGCAACTTTTCAACTTTTGAAAATCACCCTTTACAACACTGCAGTTTTTATAAACTAATTTATAAGATATAAATTGAAAAAAGTAGAATTAAATACAAAAAAATTTATCAACATAAAAAGGCACCATAATTATATTCTTAAACATTTACATAAATAGTTGAAATATTTACATTTATAGGTAAAACAATTATAATATTAATTTTATTCGTCATCAATTACATCTTCATCGTGATCTATGTCATCCTCATCTTCTTCAATTATTGGTGGACTGTTATTGCACCCTTCACCTGAGCACCCAGAATAAGTAGAGTTACAGTATAAACCAACTTTTCTGCACCCACATGAAACGCCGCATCCTTTTTTGCATTGGCAAAAAATAATTTTCAAAAGTTCATCGGGTGCAGGTTGTTTGTTCATGCGTACGGGTAATAACAAACCATCTTTGGAATACCATCCCCAATCTGTTGCTCTGATATTTTCATTGCTAAGCCATAGACATATGAGCAGATGTTTTATTCTGTTGTATGGGATTTCAAAATAAGAACGCTTAAAATTTCGAATGTATAACGCCCCACTAGCTAATATACCGGTTTTGTATATTATTATGCTCCGAAATGTACTGTACTATACTAATGGAATTTTCCGGAAAAAAATTAACTGTTTTTTTTAACGTATTTCCTTTAATTTTTAACGAGAGTGTTTCTTCAAAAACTATTTGTAGAGGTTTTTAATAGCTACAAGGATCTGTGAATTAAATCTTTTTGGAACCCTTGGTTTTTAAATGGGGTGAGTTTAAAGTGCTCGAAAAAGATGGTGCTTGATCGTAAATCGATGCTTTAAACGGCTATATCTCGCCAAATATTCATTGTACAACAAATCTAAATAAAGGATAATTTTAGTCATTAAAAAAGCTACAATTTGGTAATTTTTATTTTTTTCATATATTCAGTATTTTCGGGCATATTTAAAAAAAGAAGGGTAAAAAATATGAAATTGTAAATCGTTTCTCGCTTTAAGCTGTACTTTTTCTAAAACTAAGCATTTTAAATGGGTCAAACTTCTTGGACGTATTACCAATACATGTACAAAGGGAATTGCAGAAGGGTGAAGATCGATTTTAATTGTGGCGGTGGTTAGGGGGTTGTTTTCATCGATTTTTTCGTAAAAAATGAGGTATTGACCTTATTTTCATCATAACTCACTTAATTTTTGAGCTAGAGTCTTTTTTTATGATAGGTCTATTTATGCTCTTTAAAAAAGGTTTTGTGAGTTTTCTTCCAAAAATGCATCATTTTCCCGATATCTTACTTTGAATCTTTCAAATTTGGCATTTGAAGAAAACCGCTAAACATTGATAGGCCGTATTTCGGTTCCTATTATATCGCAAAAACATTTTAAAAAATGAATTGTATTTGTCTTTTTAAAAGCTACAAATTTGTTCTCTACAATTTTTTTGATAAAATGCACCATTTTCGAGTTATTCGCGAAAAATCGATTAAAAACGTGGATTTTTTCGTCTAAAAGTTGTTACTTTCAATCCTGAATAACTTGAAAAATATCATTTTATAAAAAAAAATATATAGCACATTTTTTGTCTAGAATCACTTTTTTAATCGAAACCTGTAGTTAAAACGTAAAAAAAATTTTCACCCCGGAGATGGGGTGGCAACCACCCCCTAGGCTTTGGCGCACTTTGATTCGATATAGATTTTGATCCTTAGGCTATTACCTACCTTCTGTTAAATTTCAAGTCAACCCACGCAGCACGAAAAAATTGCGAGGTGAAATGCTTCATTTCCTGGACTATAACTGGTTTGACAGCATAATAAAATCGTAGATTTATGTGTAGCTTTCAATTTTTATGAGTTCAGAATCCAGCAGCCCGCTTAAGTATGGGATTTTTATAATATAATTATTTGACAATCTTTTGTTGGCCAACCACCTACAGCAGAATTGAGCCGAAATACATTATATTCCTATGTTCCGAATTTATTTCGTTCAATCTGTATATAGTAACTATATTGCTTCACAACAAACTGAGCCATATGAGCATGTTGACCTGCCAAAAGGTGTTACCTCATAAATTCAAATACGAAATAAAAAAATTGAATCGACGTAGTTTAAAAAGACAATTTACTGTGTTTGTTTTTTTTTTATTTTATCATTAGCTTGTTTTGTTTTGCATTATGTTTATGTTTGCATGTTTTTCAGCCTATATCAATCATAGCTCCATTTCATCAAAGAAATATTGCTCGAAAATTTGTACCGTCAACTTCAACTAAGTCTTTAATATCATCAACACAAACGTTGGCTTCTACTGGTCCATTCCAGTTTGGTGAAAGTGCGCCGCATACGGTAAAGAGAAATCAGTCCTTTAATGGGTTTCAGAATCATCCTCCAAGTAGACTTCATTTCACAAGCTCTCAACAGATTTTTAGCATTACAGGAAGCATGAACAATTCGTTATTTGGATCCAATAACTCACAGTCCTCTCTTAATACCAACAACAATACCCGGTACTTGCCATCAATATTTTCTTATTTACCACCCAATTTTTCCCAACGTACTGGAGCTTTTACCTTCTCAGGTGTGTCGAATCAGAACTCTGGAAGAATTAATAGGGTACAGTCTTTACATTCAGCTGATCTTCCCATGCAAGGTTTAAGAAAAATTACCAGACTTAACTCTGTCAGCTCGGCCGATGCAGTGTTAGGAAGAAGTGATGATATCAGAAGAACAGCATCAGGTATTAACAAATCCACAGAAGAACCTGTTAGAAAGTCAGAAAAGATTAATTTAAGAAGAAGAGTCAGTAGTGGCTCTAATCGAAAGTTAGCTACAATTGTTGAAAAACGTTTTGGTTCTTTAGATATAAGAAAACATAAATGTTATTCCCCAACATTTTATTCTATGAGATGCAAAAAACATGCCAAAAAGAGACCAATAATAGTAACACTTCCAAAAAAGTGTTTTAGTGAACTAGCACTAGCAAATAAACCAGAGAAACAAACAGAAAATCTTTCAGACAGCATCCAGATAACTGAAGAAAGTCCAAATGCTAGACTTAGTCAATCCCTACCTATTCCTGCCCCCAGGTGTCGAAAAAAACACGAAATCGTTTATGCTAACATATCTAAATCTCTAAATAGTACCATTAATTCAGAACAAAACACATCTGGTAGTTCTTGTGAAAACGAGGAGCAAGAAACTTCTATAACTGAAGTGGAAGTTCATGCTGAAACTACTAAACCAAAGCCTGGAGATAGCATTATACAATTGGCACGTTCCAAAAGTATTTCTACATCAACTATACTCGACCATAAACCAAAATTGATAGCTGTCAGTCCTAAAACCAACAACTCAATTCTAATATCACCGCAAGCACTTAAGAACTCTCCAGTTTTAAAAGTCAGTCCAAATTTCATTAAACCCAACATAGTAAGCCCTAAAGGAGCTCTTTCTCTTCAAATACAAGCCAAAATTAAAACTTCTGCAGAAGTAGACAAGGCTGATATCAAAGTTGACGGTAAAAAGAGTGAGCAAGTTTCTAGTGTTCCAAAAATGCCCATTTTGAATGCCGCGCATAGCTGGAGTCCTAATGTATCTAATAAGAATAATCAGGTGTGTAAATGTTCGTTTATCAGTTAGGAAAGTTTCAAGCTGATTATTTATGTAAATATGATGACTTGAAATAAGTTTCCTGACTGAATTAAGCTGATTTAAAAATCTATTATAAATTATTAGAAAGTGTTTAACTGAAAATATATGATAAAAAAATTTGTAGAAATTTATAAATATTTAATGTAATAATCTTAGGAAATCAACGCAAGCAGTAAGTTGGTTTATCTCTAAAGCTGTTATATTTTAAATTATTATTTGCAGTCTGTAATAGGTAAATGTTTATGTTAATTTGATTTATTGTTGTTCATTATTATACAGGGTGAGTCATGAGGAACTTTACATACTTCTACCATATGTAGAGTCCCTCAGGGACCACTAAAAAATGTCAACTCGTCTTCTTTATTAATTAACTGGGTGATTTGTGTAATTGACCATTTATTTCATTTTACTGTAGTGTTTATACGGCTCATTTGATTTTTTAATTTTTGCATGATACAGTACACTACTATCAAGTATTCGACTGGTATTAGCTAAACTAAAAAATTCCAGGACTGGCTTTGGAAAAATTAATTTAGGGATTCGTATTAAATATTACACCCTGTATATATTTTTTTTTAAATGCAATAAGTGATTTTCTAACTACATAAATAGCCAATGAAAACGACATATGCGACAATGTTGTCGCACTTTTATTAAATTTTTAGTGAACGATCAAATCTTACCAAAAATAGAACAACCATAATGAAGTATCAAATTATAAGGTATTAATTTAAACAAATGTTATAAATTTCAAACATTTTAATTAAAATGAGTTCCTACAACATAATCTAATACGTAGAAAATTAACATCTTTACTGTCACTTTGTATTATCTCTACGATAGAATCAATTATTTTTCAATTTTAAATTTTTACTCATAGATCGTATTGGGGCATTATTTTCGATAAATAATAAATTCAATTGATTAAAAAGTCAAACCTCTTGTATGTGTATTGTTGATTGTAAATGATTAAAATTTTATGTCAAATAATAATACATTGCATCAACTGTACTAAATAAAAATAAATATAAAAAAGTTTAAAATGAAGGTTGGCGTTTACTGTTTGACGTTTCTTGATATTTTTTACCCATTGTCATTATTGTCATTATCAATTGTTATTTATGTGTACAAGAATACATATTTCTTCTGTCATATCTACGTTAAGTACATTGTGTTAGTTTTGGTAGAGCTTTTGTTACTTTCGTTCAAAATGCCACATCAGTTTTCGACCACAGAATATGCAGACATAATATTTGTTTATGGATTCTGTAATGGGAATGGTAGGGCTGCTAGTAGAGAATATCGCAGGAGATTTCCTAATCGTTGAACTCCCAGTCATCCAACATTTGGGTCAGTTTTTAATTATTTGCGAGAAAATGGCACTTTTCCTAGTGGAACAACAGAGCGACATGAAGATGAGGCGCAGGAAGATGACATTATGGACGCCGTTACTATGAACCCTACAATGAGCACTAGACAAGTAATTCGAGAACTCAATGTTACTCAATCAAAAGTAAGTAGAGTCTTACAAAAAATAATCTATACCCATATCACATTCAAATGGTTCAGCGACTACATGCTGGAGATGAGATCGATAGGTTGGAATTTTGTAGATGGATTAACAATAATTGACCAACGCTATACAGGACACTATTTACAGATGAAGCCCAATTTACCAGAGACGGGATAAATAATTCACGAAATTCACATGTGTGGGCAGAAGAAAATCCTCATGCTATTTGAGAACGTCGTTCTCAGTTAAGGTTTTCGGTTAACGCGTGGATTGGTGTCATAAATAACCAATTAGTAGGTCCTCACTTTTTTGATGGTCCTTTAACAGGGCAGGTCTATTTGAACTTTCTACAAAATATTTTGCCGAATTTGCTTGCCAACGCGAACGTTGCTATCCGAGGGATGTATCTTCAGCATGATGGGGCACCCCCACACTTTTTACTGGCAGTGAGACATTTCAATAATGTTTATGGCAACAGGTGGATAGGACGTGCAGGTCCTATTTCGTGGCCTTCCAGATCTTCTGATTTCAATCCCGTTGATTACCATATTTGGGGACGATTGAAGCAACTAGTTTACGCAGTGAATATTAATAACCGACAACAATTAATTGATAGAATTATACATTGTTGTAATACTATTAGAAACGATCCCCAGAGTATCCGTAATTCAATACGTCAATTACCAATTCGGCAACAAAAATGTGTACAGGCTGCAGGGTTCCATTTAGAAAATCTATTTTGAATTATTTTTATTTTGTTACCATTATTGTATCTTTTCCAGTTCTAATTTTTGGGTTTATCATAACTATGTACATATTTTTAGTTTGTTTTAAATTGTTCTTCGTTATTGTTAGTAGTTACTGTTTTTTGTTGTGCAGTGACTCAGTTTATCATTTCAATTAAAATGTTTGAAATTTTTAACATTTGTTTAAATTAATTACCTTATAATTTGATACTTCATTATGGTTGTTCTATTTTTGGTAAGATTTGATCGTTCACTAAAAATTTAATAAAAGTGCGACAACATTGTCGCATATGTCGTTTTTATTGGCTATTTATGTAGTTTGAAAATCACTTATTGCATTTAAAATATATATATATATATATATATATATATATATATATACAGGGTATAATATTTAATACGAATCCCTAAATTAATTTTTCCAAAGCCAGTCCTGGAATTTTTTAGTTTAGCTAATACCAGTCGAATGTTTGATAGTAGTGTACTGTATCATGCAAAAATTAAAAAAATCAAATGAGCCGTATAAACACTACAGTAAAATGAAATAAATGGTCAATTACACAAATCACCCTGTTAATTAATAAAGAAGAAGAGTTAACATTTTTTAGTGGCCACATAATATGCTTCCTGAGGGACTCTACATAAGGTAGAAGTATGTAAAATTTCTCATGACTCACCCTGTATTATAGTTATTTAAATATAGAGTGGCCCAAAAGTCTGGAAACGGCCAATTATCTCGTAAATTGCTACTCATAATTGTACAAAATTTGAGGTACACCTATTTTGAGATTTCATATTTGATATTTGCAATGTTGCCAGATTTGCCGTTTCTCTTATATTATTAGTAACTTTGGTTTTTCAAATTCATTAACCTGTATATTCAGCCATTATTGGAATCTCCTATTTAATACGAGTTAATCCGAATGTAACACTTATGATTTTATGTAGTCTGGAAGGTCTTAAATACATAAAACAGAAGTCTGGCAACGCCTAATTGTCTCAATAATTTTTTTAGTACTAAATATTTTTAACTGCATTAAAACGTAACAATTGATAGATGATAGCATTTTTTAATATAATGGTTAATTTACCAAGTGTTCAAAATGTGCTCCATTTATGACAGTACTCTAATCGATAGTAGAATGCATCTACCACATTTCTCCATGATTGTCTAGAAACTATTCGAGATTCATCGATAATTCTTTGCCTTAGCTCTGCAACACTTACTAGTTAATTTTTTAAACTGAAGTTTTCAAGTATCTCCAATAAAAAATAAATGACGGTTGCGTTTCGATTTAATTTGTGTCTCTTACCACTCCCTGACACGTGTTTCTGGGTCTACCCGTCATCAGAAGGAATTTGTAAGAAGACTCAACCCAAACCAAAACACACAGACTACTAAGGCAATTATAGTAAAAATAATTACCAGAGTATGCTACTAGAGGCCTCTAGTGAGGAAACATGAAGTTAAATATCTTTTGGATTGAAATCAGGTGAACGTGGAGGTCATTCAATTATCTCATCTAAATAACGCCGAACATTTACACCAAAATAAGCTGGAGCTCTTTCTTGCTGAAACCACATCTAATTAAAATTGGCCCCAAATAAATTTCTCAGTGTAAGTACAATTTTATTTCTAAGTAACATTTCATAATTATCTGACGTTAAATTTCCTTCAATAAAAAATGGCCCAATTAACTGAGTAGCTACTATACCTGACCATACATTTAATTTTTGTGGTCTTTGAGTATGGTTTTTACGCATCACTTTCACGCAGTGTAAAGGTTGCATCATCGGAAAAACATATTCTGTTAACGAAATTTTCATCATTTTCAATGTTATTCATCATTACCTCAGTAAATTCTAATCTACGATCGAAGTCATCTTCACTTAATTCTTGCAATAAGTTAATTTTGTATGGTTTAAATTTATTTTTACGTAATACACGTAAGACTGAAGAACGACCTACGTCATGTACTTGTGCAACCCTGCGTGAGGATTTAAGTATGTGGATATTCAACAAAATTTTGCATATCTAATGTTTTGTTGTCATTCATCCCTTTTCGGTCTACCAGATCGGTACCTATCTTTAATTTCTCCAGATTCCTCAAATCGCTTTACAGTTTTTTGTACCGTCGCCTTATGATTAGGAGAACGGTTTGGAAAGTATTGTTATATTTTTATAGTTCTAATTTATTGTCTTTATTCTAATTTATTAAAACTCACGATAATTTATTATCAATTTATTAAATAACTGTACAACTATTTATTACGTTCGTATATTTAAATACGCGAGCCCCGAATTTATCTTCTTACTAACTGCTCAATAAAATCCATATATAAAATGCCGTTATCTCGAAAAGTCTGGGGATGCACCGATGACGTTACATCCAATAGGTGACTCATCCAGCAGGTCTCGAAAAGTCAATCGCATTCTGGTAAATTCAGAGAGTCGTCGCCGACGGCATTCTTAGTAACTGAACTGGTTATCTGACCCTTTTGTAGAATTCTGTAGTATCTGACCTAGAACATTCGTGAATGAGTAAATATATTTACAGTTTTTATACGTCATAATAGTTATTATTGTAACAGTATCATTGAACAAGTTGGCTACTTCACAATAAGTTCTTTTTTTTTGTCATTGTACCCTGTTATCATTAGAATAGTAATTCAATATTTTTCGTTAAGAGCCATTTTAGAGAAGCAATTTATTTATCTTGCAGAACTTTTCTAAAAACAACTACTGTCAGTTTTAGGGAATAATGTAAATTGTGAACAAATGTCAAAATTACAGCATTCTACATTTAAATATTTAAATTTATTAAAATTTGCATATTTTACACTGTTTTAGGGAGATTCCAATAATGAGAGAATATACAGGGTGATAAATTTTAAAAACCAAAGTTACAAATAATATGAAACTGCAAATCTGGCAACATTGCAATTATCAAATATGGAATCTCCGTATCCCAAAATAGATGTACTTCAAATTTTATACAATTATGACTATCAATTTACGAGATAATTGGCCGTTTCCAGATTTTTGGGCCATTCTGTATAAAAAATGTCCACAGTCCAGAAAAATTTGCGAAAAAAATCGATTTCACGTATAAATATTTTTTCTACAAGGTTAAAAGTCTCTTCAGTTAGCCAATGTTTTTTCCTAGCTGTTTTTTCTATGGGATTAGTATTGTTGATAGCTTCAGTGATTTTTTGGTGCATTTTTTTTAGAGTCTCCGGTAGTCACTTAGGTCCAGTAGTTCAGTTTCTGCTAATGCTTCTCTAAACTTTTTCGGATATTTTGGAATCAATTTTTGTCAATTTTGTTAATGTGAAATTCTGCTGCATTTTGGCATTTTGGCTGGTTTAGCGTTTATAGTTATTTTGACTATTCGATAATTTACTGGAAGGAAGATCATTTACTTTTTGAATTAATATTGCCTTTTTGTTCTTATTTGTTAGCTCCTGATATGAACACTTTGTAGTCCAGTGTGTCTGAGATATCCCACAGATATATATCTTCTCCTTGATCAGTTCATTTTCTAATATATACAATGTACCTGGTTGTAGTAGCCCCCTAACATTCCATGTTGCGATGCGGTATTTTTTATGTAATGTTAAATTTGATCTTCCAGTATCCCATTTTGTGAATTGATATAGCGCCAATTGCTAGCCGGATTTCAGAGCACAGAATTTTCTTACTTAGTCGTCATTTCATAACGCTCTCTGGGAAGATAATCAGGTGGTTCTCCGTTGCCTGCCTGATCGCAGTCTCACAGTTGGTTGAACTAATATGTAGTTGTCGCCTGTAAGTAATTTACACTAGACCTTTATGGATCATACAACCCCAGTGCAATAATGACATAGCTGATGCCCTATGTCATACCCGCAGTTGATCCGCGGGTACTAATTTGGTTGGACTTTATTGGCAACTGTCCTGCATATCTACAGGAACGTTCCCCATCAACCATTGGTACGCGCCGTATCGGAGTTGAAGACTTGAGTTGAGTCCGTCTTCCGTGAATTACTGAAAAGCCCCTACTCAGTTAAGAGCTGTTCCCCCACGCAAGCTAGAACCAACACGTTTTGGAACAGTTCCCGTTAAATAAATAAAGTGAAAAGTCAACGAAAACGTTAATGTTATCTTTATCGATGAGTTTCAACTGGTAGCTCATCAGGTCCGTTTGCCTTACCGTATCTTCCTCGCCCAAAATTCCCATTCCACAAACTTTTTTAATGGGTTTCTTTTTGTAACTGCTATTTAAATCTACAGCATCTACATTTTTATCTTGACTTCGTTTTCTCTGTGTTTAATTATGTGAAACATATCGCAGTTTCTCTGCGATGTGTAACATAACGATGGATCGTCGATTTTAATTTATTGATAACATTTACCAAATTAAGAAATATATCGATTTCTTCAACTCTTCATATAGGGTAAAGTATTTGACAAAGAAGAATCGGGGCGCTCTCGGTATGTCGTGACTGAAGAACCTGCGACAATGGTTTGGTATGACCAAACCATGATAGCCATCATCCGGACCGGATAAAGCACTGAATAAGAAGAAATATGTTGACAATATCACTATAAAATCGATCACTTTCGACCATCGTTATAGCTTGGACGATATCGGTACTAAATTTCGATTTTACTAACGGACTAGTTTATGGTCAAGCTGGTACTAATAAACAAAATCAAATTAAATTTAAACGTTTACCAGAAAAAAATACCAACTTTATTGATATATTTAATTTTTTAATGATAAATTTAATAATATTAGCAAATAAAAGAGTTCTTTCATTTTATAAAATTTAACAATTTAAATTGGTTGCTATAAAAAAATTATTTTTAAGTGGTTTTGTAATAGATTTTTAGATAATCTAAAAGGACTTAATTTTTTTGGTTTAAGTGATTAATTTCAACAATCATAAAAATATATTTAAAAGAAAATTGATACTAAGACATCATTATATCTAAAGTAACCATAATTCTTGATAACGAATTTATAAATAATGTACGGGTGGTCCAATAAGCCGATCTCTCGGCTATATATCAGAAACTATTCATGTTATAACTTTAGGAAAAAAAATTCCGGTAAAAGTGGCCAAGAGAAATCGCTGGAAATAATTTTCAAGATTCTGGATTAACCGCTAGGGGGCGTAACCTGCGAAGAAAATTTTGAAAACCAGTTTTTTGGAAAATATGTCCAATTATACCAAATGTTAAATAAGTAAACTAGAAAGAGACATAAATTTTGCACAAAGTTATTCGAGTACTTTTTTTTTATTTTTTCAAATAAAGGGTGGGGGAGAGTGGAAAAGTATTTGTGGATAAATACCTATAACTTTGGTTTGGATCAACCGATTTTAACAAAATTAGTGTCATTAGAAAGAGCATGGACAACTTAATTTACATCTACTATAAAATAATTGCATTTAATTTTAATTGTCGTAGGTAGAGGGTACTTTCGAATAGAAAAAATTAAAATTTGTTTTTCTTCAAAATTTTTCATGGAAACACCTATTTAGTAGGTACTTTCAGTAGGTACTTTCATAATTTTTTATAGCAGAAAACTCTTAATGTTGATATCTATTTTGACCATTGTTATTTCATATGATTAAAAATTGTTTTTTCGAAACTAAGTAGGCTACGACAATGAATTTGACAGGGAGTTCATATTGTTTATTTATTGACAGCAGTCAAAATATTGTTAAGAAGTGTTATATGTAGTATAATTCGAATTGAAAATTGCATTTTTTTCAATAGATATTAATATTGGTAATATTAGTAATTAATTATCAGTACTAATAATTCGTGATGAGTATATCAAATTGTATGATATAATTGGAGTTTATTTCGAATATCACCAAAATGGCGCTATTGCCTCACGTATATATTCTGTAAGATATCCTGGCAGGAGATATTGTGGCAAAGAAGTAGAGATTTCGGACTACTTATATGTGGATTCTGTTGAATTAAAGCAAGAACATTGATTGAATTATCTTCGGTCATAACTCTACTACGTCGTTTAAAACAAGGACAAGAAAAACTACCAGTTTCTCTTAATCTTTTTGCCTTTCTTTCAAATACTTCTTTGCCAGAATGTCTCCTGTCACGATATCTTACAAAATGTATATGTGAGGCAATAGCGGCATTTTGGTGACATTCGAAATAAACTCCAATCATATAAAGTGCAATCTTTAATTCGAATTATAATATAGCACTTCTTAACAATGTTTTGACTGCTGTCAATAAATAAACAATATGAACTCCCCGTCAAATTCATTGTCGTAGCCTACTTAGTTTCGAAAAAACTATTTTTTACAAAATAGGTATCAACATTAAGATTCTTCTGCTATAAAAAAATTTGAAAATACCTACTGACTTATTTTTTAATGTAATTTATAATACAGGGTGAGTCAATACTATACTTACTTATGTTTATGAGTTTTTATTCATATCTCGAGTTCAACAAAAGCTATTAACATGCGGTTTGCTCCATTTTGTTACGAATTTATTTCAGTTCCATTATAATTTACAATAAATAGGTGTTTCCATTAAAAATTTTAAAGAAAAACAAATTTTAGTTTTTTTTATTTGAAAGTCCCCTCTACCTACGGCTATGAAAACTAAATGCAAGTATTTTATAGTAGATGTGACTTAATTCATCCACACTCTTTCTAACGACACTAATTTTATTAAAATCGGTTGGACCAAATCAAAGTTATAGGTATGTATCCACAAATACTTTCCCACTCTCCCCCATCCTTTATTTGAAAAAAATAAAAAAAGTCGAACAACTTTGTGCAGAATGTATGCCTCTTTCTAGTTTACTTATTTAACACTTGGTATAATTGGACATATTTCCCAAAAAACTGGTTTTCAAATTTTCTTCGCAGGTTACGCCCCTAGCGGTTAATCCAGAATCTTGAAAATTATTTCCAGCGATTTTCTCTTGGCCACTTTTATTAAGGAATTTTTTTCCTAAAGTTATAACATGAATAGTTTCTGATATATAGCCGAGAGATCGGATTATTGGACCACCCGGTATAATATACTTCTCCCCTCCTCATAGAGAGTATATATGGAGCTTACTATGTTAAAACTCTTTTAAATTTAGAATTTTATTTTTTATGTAATATTAGGCAAAATATTATGCGCGTATATATATACATATTATTATATATGTATGTATGTTATTTAAACCAAAATATTTAAGTTCTTCAATTGTAGAACATTGGCCAAACACTAACAACTAACTTATTTTCAGAATGCTTTCTATACCCTATCAACCCCTAATTTCAAGCAACTTAACACAATGGCGCCTCCTCAATATTCAGCAACAATACCCCATCAAAAACACACCAAACTAATACCAAAAGCTTTGTTTCAAGAACAAGTGCAAAAAAGCAAGTCCTTTTCCTCTAAATCCAAACAAAAGAAAAACCATTTCCAAATTCCTCTTCAAAAGTGCCACAGTTTTAAATTCCAAACGGCTGAGAGCTACTTCCAACCAATAAAAAACATCCACGAAGAGAATCTCATGAGAAACGGTTACGTATCGGATTTTCCCGAGAGTACCGCACATCGCAGCAGACACCACAAGCGAGAGAAGCACAAGCAGAAGACCAAGGGCCCTCTGGTCCTGCGAAGACCGAGCGACTACCAAGAGAACGTACATTTCCAAGAGAACATGCAGAATTCCGTGCAGCTCCAGTATCCTCAGCCTCTGCTTGGACGCCAAATGCCACTAACCACTAACAAGCCTAACGGGGTCGTTTACGCAGACCTTGACATGCCTGCTAACAAAAGAAGTTCGCACGATTCGACCGCTTCCTCTAAAAGTAAATCGTCACAAAATTCAAAACAAAAGACTGAGTATGCAACGCTTAAGTTTAATGAGATCGGTCAGGAAATTGATGTCTAACGTACAGTTTTCGATCATTATTAAATAAAAAAAGGTTTGTCTGAAAATGTTTATATATTTTATTTTATTTTAACGTTAACTAGCTTAATCAGTAGCAAGAATAATCATTATTTATTGTAGAACTTTTTAATAAGTGTTTTTCTCGCTTGTGTTACCCTTTTCTTTATTTCCTCATCGTCTTTTTCCGTTCTATCGAAGATTACTCCCAGGTACGTGTATTCACTACAGTATGTGATTTCTTTATTATTCTCCAGTTCGATATTGGATAACTCAACTCCTATCGGTAAGTATTTAGGTTTTTCCACATTAATTTCCAAGCCCAACTCTTCATACTCCTCCTTTAGTTTTCTTGCCATATATTCTAGATTGTCTTTATCATTAGCTATGATGACTTGGTCATCAGCAAATTGTAAGTTATATAAACAAACCTCTCTGAGGTCTATATCCACACCGTGAAATTTACGGTTCCACTGATTTAGTGCTTTTGCAACATATATCTTGAACAACGTTGGTGAAATACAGCATCCTTGGGGCAGACCCTTGTTAACGATTAACTTTTTAGATAGTCTGTTGCCAATTTTTTACTTGTGATGTAGAATTTTCACATAGATTTTTTAAAGCTTTGATTAGAGTGTAGGTTATGTTAGTTTCGTGTAGTGATTTCCACAATTTAGTCACAGGAACGTTGTCGTATGCTTTACGGAGGTCAACAAAATGAGATGGGTCTCTTGTTTGGTTGCTAATTTTTTTTTTTCGATTAGTTGTTTTAGACAGAAGACATTATCTGTGCAAGACCTTCCGGCGCAGAAACCGACCTGTTCTTCTTGTTCTTGTTCCCTATACTCTATCTGAATGAGATTTCTAAGAATGCGTCCGTACACCCGGCTTAGTGTACTAGTTACTGATATTCCTCTATAATTTGAGTAGTCCAACTTATTTTCTTTTTTATGGATGGAAGAAATATAATCTACTTTCCATACACTGGGTGGTGTGACACCGTTTATATATTTATTCATACACCAAGTAAGTGATAGAAAGAGTTTATCTGTGCCATATTTTATTAATTCGGCTGGAATGTTTTCTGGGCCAGGAGCTCTACCATCTTTTAGTTCAGTTACAGCTTTATTTACCATATCAACTCCCACTACTATCTCTTCGCCTTCAACGAATACTTCCGTTGGTGATTGTGTGGTATATTTTGCTCTACTTTCTGTTAGTAAATTATCGTAGTGTTCTTTTTATTTTTCTGTTGGTATTAACTGAATAGAAGTAGTATTTATTTCTGTGTTCTTTATTTTGTTTAAAAGTTTCCATGTCTCTCTTTCGCCTATGTAAGTGTTGATCTCTTGACATTTCCTATCCCACATTTCCTTTTTTGCTCATGTTACTGTTCTTCTTGTTGTTCGTAAATCCAGATATTTGTCTTTGTTTTTTATTTTTATAAAACAAGTTTTCTCTCAAGATAAAACCTTAAAAGGAAACATATAGTGGGAAAATTTATCGCCATTTAATTTTTTACCAGTTTCTGGAATGTATTTTGAGATTTTAAGAGATAATTTTACTAAACTATCTACTTACCATAGTTGACTAGGTTTTGAGTCAAATTTCCGTTTGATGTTTTTTCTTTGCAAACCGTCTGTTCTGAACCAATCGTCCTCTTCTTCTTTTCTAAATATAGTCGTTTTTGACTACATTTAGAGCATTCTAGAGCATTTAGAGGTCTTCTCAAAGCATTCTTTATTATGGATCCCTGACTATTTTGTTGTGGTAATTAGCGGTTCCCTTCTTGGCCAAGAAGGTTAATTCAGACCATGCCACAAAAATCAGTTTCGTTTCGAGCATGAGGAAAAACAAAACGAAGACCTGTACCTAATATATAGGAGTAAATAGGCTGCAAAATAATGGCTTATTTCCCCATGATAATTTTCATAACAGAACGTTAAGGTCAATTCTTACCATTTTTGGCGCTTTTTAAGGTCGCATGTTAAACAATTAACAACAACGTTATGTCAAAACGTAACGTGACATTTTACCTGAAACGTAACATTTTTTATATTGTTTTTACATTTTCCGTACTCATTTGACAGCAAACAATATTTTGAGTGACATCTTAGCGTAATATTATAATGTAGTACTTGGCATTGGATGTTAAGCGTAATTTTTTGTGACGCTTAGACACAATACGTGACGTTTGGACAAAAAATGTGACATTCGATGTGAGATCTATTGTGATACGTGGCGTTTTGTCTGTATTGCATGTAAAATATCAGGTGACTTTTTGATGTGTTACCATTTTTATGTTTTACATAGTTACATTCTTCGTCCTCCTTTTTGTTCCCATTTCGTTACCATTAAAATTTCAAAAAGAGTCAAAATGGACTTCTTCTACATAGTATATTTCTTATGTAGTGTAACAAAACGCTATATCATAAATTAAACCACGTATTCTGGGGCCAAGAATTCTCGATTAAACTCATCGTGTCTTAGTAAAAATGTACAGCGCAAAAAAAACTGCTATGATTTTTTTAAGTTGTACAGATGTGATATATATTTATAAAAAAGCTTTTAGCATACGATAATTAACTGTCCATTGTCAAGTGATTTAATAATTTTGTTTTTTTTTTTACTGACAAGACTCTGCGTCATCGCCATTTTTGTATATATTCTAACAGGTTATATATTCCCATTTCTAAAACCTCCTCTCCAGGCTTTACACTTTATCCAAGACAAATTATTTCTTCCTGCAATGTTATGTTTTTAATTTCATAGTATTATTTATTTTATTTTTTAATCTTACTTCCGAAAATGTGCCCTTTTTATTCCTGTTATATAGTATAGGAATTTATTTACATTTTAAAGTAACAGATATTTTTCTTTGCAAATATATTTAGTTTAGCAAGTTTGTAATATATTCTAAATTTGTTTTAGACTAATGGGACAACAAATCCTGGTAGTGATACTTATATTTTTTAAGGTAACTGTTTTCTTTATAAAAGTATCTTTATTAGGAATAAAAAGCTTCATACAATACAAAAAAACTTGCCTTGATTATGCAGAGATTAATGATATCAATGTCAAAAAATGTCTCTTTAAGAATAGCACTTATAGCACTTTGCACTGACCCATAATTAGAATATCAAGTAATTTTTTTTAAATACTATACACAATGAAACCAAAGCTTCGCTGAATATTTAAGCAGGCCTATTACATTACACTTTAGCTAACACTTTTCGTTTCTTGCATTTCTCTTAAAATCGTACATTCATCTGTGTGTTGTCATATTAATGTCCACAAGCATGTAAATTTGTTTATGATAACATTAACAGTGGGAACTTGAACTAACGATACCAAATATTTCTTACAACTTTCGACTATATTTTGGGATTAAATATATTATGCCAATCAAACGTCATGACGTCACCATATTCTTGCGTAGGATAACGGATAACGGATCGAGGAAAAAGATTATGCCGATGAGCCGATGATGCAACTATCATGAAAAACATTTTGAAACAGCACCAAGTAATGATAAACAAACTAGGAAAGTGTCCGACAGGGTGGAATGGAAAAACATTGTTAGACAGGCCAAGACTCACAAAGGGTTGTAGGGCCATTAGATGAAGAAGAAAAATATTAAACCTCATAATTTTTGGTTATGTTCGGTTCCAGTAAAGACTAACGTAAAGACCCATTTGCTTCAATAAACAGTGGTTACGTTTTATCCGTTCCACCCCAATATCTTTCTTTTGGCTGTACTTCTTGATACTCCACCGACTGGTTCTGTGCACATAAATGTTTATTTTGCACATCTTCTGGCAAGTCGGTCCCGCTTTCTTATTTCCTTCAATACCAGTAGGTCCATTCATCCAGAGTAAACTTACTTTTTTACTGTTTTCGATGTGAATCAGGTTCTGAAGATAGTAATTCCAAACTAACTTGTAGTTAATTCTATTTGATTCCAGTACCTTTAATGCTGTCTAATTATCAGATATTATTTTTTATAGATCTGTCCCTGCAGTTTATATTTATTAGTTTCCGCAGGTACTATTTAATAGCATAAATTTCTGATGGAAGAAAGTGAGGCGAATACCTAGGCTTTCACTTAGGCTTAGCTATATACCGACTATATACCAGCATTGATTGACCATTACAAGTTTCGTTTTGTTTGACTCTCATTCGTCATTTCCCGAAAAGACGGCGGTAAACGGCTTTTTCAAGTTTGGCAATGCAACCAAATAGGTTGCATTGTATCGGTACCATTTCCAACTCTTCATGATTTTTTATTATCTTTTCAGATTGGATCTACGTGTCCTTTTGCCTATTTCCTAACGTCTTATCCGCTTTTGTATTTTCCTATCTTTGTGTCCTTCTCCATCCATATATGTAATGGAGGGTAGATCAAGTATGACATCCATAGAGGGGGTTGAGGTAATCGGCATCGCTCCTGTTATTATTAAGCCTGCTTCTCACCCACCTAGTAAGAATTTTTAATATTCAATGTTTGTTGGAGTCTGCTTCTGTATAATAATTTCTCCTATTATCTCTCTCCAATTACTAGATCATCCGCATAGTCTTGCACTTCTACCCCCTGTATGTCAAGAAGTAAGATAGATTATCCATAGAGTTACCAGCGGAGGAGATAAAGTATTCCTTCTCCCGTATTCTCCCGTATTCTCCCTCTTAGCTATTTTGACCACGATCTCTTTTTATTGCAGATCTGTTAGAATCAGCCTATTTTCCAGAATTGCTTTGATCTATTTGTATACGGTAATTTTTGGTTTGTGTATAATAGTGCTTCAGCGCATTACACATTGAAAGCTTGGAATTTCTTAAATTAGTAATTTGCTTCCAGGTGGATTTGGCCTGAAAAAGAATTATATAGGTCACTACAATCCTCAAATTAAGTCTTCAACCCGAGAATTATTATTGGGTCAAAATTAGCAAATTTAATTAATAACAGGTGTACCTTATGACACAAAAAAAGTTTAACGAAATTATAACGAATAATGAATTTATTGCTCTTATGAGTCCATTACAATCTAGGAAGTAGAAGTAAATGTCAGACTCACTTAAAATCTATTTATTTAACGTTGAAACCAGTTACTACTAAAACGCTCCGGGTCATCAATCCATCTGGTTGGCAGTCGGCCTCTGCTCCATATGGACAATACGTCTTGTCCTTCGATTGTCAAATAATCTGACAACGTGTCTTGTCCAATTTTATTTTGTATGTATGATTATCAGACATACAATGTATGTCTTAGTTTGGGATTCGGTATTTTAGATAAATACCCAACATCTAGCGCTTCATATCCCTCTAAATCTCGCGAATCTTATTTACTACCATTCTACACTTTCTCAAGATTTGTTTCTTATTAGTAACACCTACATTTGTGAATTATTAACACAATATTAGATCTTCGGTGATATTAACCAAAAATAATTCTGACTTGGTGTAAATTTGTCATTTAAACAGTAATGACCAACAAAACAAAACAAAAAAATGTCAAAAAATAGTGGAATAATAACTACTGTTACTTGTAAAGTAAATGTCATATGTAAAACCATTATCTCTTTCTTTTGATTGGCTAAAAGATGAAATCTGACTTTTTACTAGAAAAAAATTGCATTTTTATTTTAGTTAATATATTTTATTTTTAATTTCAGCCCTACAGGCCTGATCCGTGTGAACTTGAATACGCCGACGTGGACTATAAATCGTACGGCCCCATTGACTACAAGGCAGCGTCCATCTACGCCGCACTTAAGAAGAACAAAAACAACAATAATAAACTCGAACCTATTAACAAAGACGATCTACTCTAAAGTGATTTTTGATACGGTGTTGTTGCTAGAATATAAAATTTGATTAGTTTTTGGTACATGTTTAAAATTTGTGTTTGTGAATTTTTGGTTTTCTGCGGTGTGATAAGTAAATATAGGTAATTAGTCGATTTTGATCAGATGCTGCACACTTTACTAAGAGTTGTTTTGTGTTACATGGATTAGTTACTAGTTCGTGCTTCAGTAGCTTCAAGAATTTCTGTTTTATGTCTAAATTTTATCTTTGAATGGAAACAAACTTCCACAACTTAACATTATAAATAAGTGACAATTGACAAGTGACAACTGACAAGTACGAAAAAAATCGGGATGTTTAATATGCACATAATTTGGTTGATTTTAAAAGTGGTTTGTCGATTAAAATGTACTGCATTATTTTACAGGCTAGTAATTGCATAGACCTTCTGTAAAGCTGTAATGGAATCGAATGTCATAGAAGAGCTTTTAAAAGTGTGCACCATCTTTTAGTTCTACTTTTATTCAACTGTACTAGATATATTACTTCAGAATAAAATATTAATCTGTTATCATAAAATAATAAATTATTGGCTGAATAATCTTAATTAGATGTTTTGCATAACAAAAATCTGTTTTAAAGTTTTTTATAGTTATCTTCATTTGTTACGATACTTAAATTATTGGTAATTAACAACAAGTTGAAAGTTTAAGAGTAGTTTTAAGATTTGTCCCTTGAAAATGTTTATTTTATTCAAAATTATAACAGAAGAAGGAGTTTGTCTGCACTGTACGATTTTTTCTAGGTAGACTTTGGGTTCCTCGATATCTTGAACTCTTTTTAAGGCCTGTATTATAACCCCAAAATTTCTGTTGCACTGACTAAAGGAGTGTTCACAAACAGGATAAATATATATTCATCTTCAACTCTGTATAGTTTTAATATCCAAGACAAAAGCGTAACAAATATACATCTCTAGCTCCAGCTGCATCTGATAGAAGAATAATATGCTTGGTATTAGGATAATCTGCTAATTTATTGTAAATACCGTCAAATATCAATGAAGCAACACTACTTGCTCCCTTTTTACATGGAGATTATATAAAGGAATATACAGGGTGTTTCAAAAAAAAGTAACCCTGTCTCTAGGGTAGGTAAAAAAACTAAAAATAATTGGAGTTTGTTTATTAAAAAATTTTTGTAACGCCATCCGTTTTCAAGATACAGGGCGTTGAAGAAAAAAAATTTTACGCATTTTTTACGATTTTGCCGAAACTACTGGCAACACTGTAATGAAATTTTACACGAATATGTTTTGGAAGCTGATACATCCCATGAATTTGTTTTTATATCTGATTCTCATAGAGGGCGCTAGTTACACGGATCGTACCAAGTATTAGTCAATATAACATTTTAAGAGTATAATTATTAATCAAAATTTCAAGTAAACTTAAACATCATTCAATTTTACACGAAAAAGGTACTCTTGGTAAAACTCAATACTTTGTACCGTTTTCGGAATATTTTGATTTGAAAATTATGAAGTAATAATTGATGCTGGTATAAAATAGTTAGTAATTAAACAAAACTCACAAGAAGAAAATTGAATTTATGACTAAGAATATAAAATAAAATTCAATTACAGTAATTGTTCAAGATGCCCTCCGTTTTCTCGAATACACAAGTCTATTCTTTTTTCTAAAGATTCCATTAACCTTCTAAACGATAGGGGATCAGCTATGATGTCATTAAATTGACGTTGGATTCTTTCTTCCAATTCTTAGCGTAAATTTACATCTGTAGCATAGACTTTTTTCTTAATATACGACCAAACTACGTAGTCCAAAGGGTTAAAATCGCATGACCGAGGAGGCCAATGAATCGGAGCTTCTGCACCTCTACCAATCCATCGATTCGAAAAATGATTACTCAACCAATTACGACACCTTTTATCAAAGTGTGGTGGAGCTCCATCGTGCATAAAAAATAAAGATCTTCGTTCGTTTAGCATTAAATCTTCTAATATCTCAAATAAGGAATTGTCACCATTTAAATTTCCAGGTTGAATATGATAACCTATTAATTTGTTACATAAAGTTGCTGCCCAAACATTAACTTTAAATGAGTGTTGGTAATGTGATACCCTTTTGACTCGTGGATTCTTTATACCAGTAGTGTGCATTATGGGAGTTAAACATACCTTGTCGCGTAAAGGTGGCCTCGTCCGTAAAAAGAATGCATTTTAAAAAAATTTGGATTGTGGGCTGTCCTTTGTTGCAATGTTTCACAAAAATCCACTCTAACCGGTAGATCATCTGGCAAGAGCTCTTGGACTTGTCTGTAATGATAAGGATGTAATTAGTATTCTTTCAGTATTCGCCAAGTACTTGAAGAAGAAGTATTTGTTTGTCTTGCTATATTCCTTACGCTAACTGTTGGATCTTGATCAAGTAAATTTAAAATATTATTCTCTTTATTAATTGTTCTTGTTGTTCTTGGTCTACCAAAATTTATCTTATTTGGTCTCACATTCCCAGTTTCTCGACAACGTCGTTCAACGGCTTTAAATGTTTTTTTACTTGGTAAATTTCCTCTAGTTTTACCAAGAGTACCTTTTTCGTGTAAAATTGAATGATGTTTAAATTTACTTGAAAGTTTGATTAATAATATACTCTTAAAAAAGTTATATTGACTAATATTTAGTACGATCCGTGTAACCAGCGCCCTCTATGAGAATCAAAAATAAAAACAAATTCATGGGACGTATCAGCTTCCATAACATATTCGTATAAAATTCCATTACAATGTTGCCAGTAGTTTTAGACAGAATCGTAAAAAATGCGTAAATGTTTTTTTCTTCAACGCCTGTATCTTGAAAACGGATGGCGTTACAAAAATTTTTTACTAAGCAAACCCCAATTATTTTTGTTTTTTACCTACCCTAAAGATGGGTTTACCTTTTTTTGAAACACCTTGTACATATGATCATCCATCATTATGCACGTGTGTATTAAATACGTACATTCATAAAAGACTTTTATAGAACTGTTTTGTTATACTAAGCTTTGGCAACGGTAGATTTTGTTCGTAATCAAATTTCAGGACATGAATGCCACGTCATTTGATGCCTTTCTCAAGTAATAATTTTTTAGCTTGGAATATGTCTCGAGTCACTTTTTATGGAGATTGTAATCAACACGGCGTTCATTTCTAGTTCGATTTCACACTCACGACAATAATCACATGTATCAGTCTTCATGTTTTGGAACTTAGATTTACTTTCGTTGAAAAACTTGAAATAGATATTTTATTTCATGGTAAGATTATTCCCAGTAGTATTTTTAAACAACTTTTGCAACTGCTCAAAAATGTTCTTAATCATTATATCTCGGTTGTCGTAACACAATCTCTTTTTTTCAGGTGTGTAATAACTTAGATCGTGTGAAATAGATTCTAAATGTAGCATTCCAGTGAGTAACTCTGAACGTGTGGTTGATCTATCTGTAAAAAAAGCATTGTCGTGAGGTGGGTGACTAAATATCATAAATTGTTGTCTTAAAATCATTTATATTTAGGCCAATTTTTTTCCTGTCATATGTACTCAATCCAATAACTCTTAAAGACCCTAGAGATATGGTCTTCAGGACATGACATAATATATCTTATAGCATAAGATAACTGTGTATGCCAGCGTATCTGATTATTATTCAGTTCAACATTGATTTTCACTCCAAAGTCTATTTGAAAATTACATCCGAGTAATAATAAATAGCAGCGGGGATAGAATGCATCCCTGCTTAATACCTCTTTGAAGGTAATATTAGTCGGTTAATTTCCCGTCGACCAGTACGACTGCTTCCTGCATCCAATGTAAATTTTCTATGATACGTAGATCTTTACCATCAAAGCCTTAACTGACTTATAATATTACTAACCTTTTTATATATTTTTTATATCTGCAATTAATATTTTTAGTAACAAAACGCGGGTTTGTTTTCTTTAGCATTCTCTTACAAATGAGGATCTATCTCAGACTCAGCACTCTGATTCCTTCAAATCTTTTAAACAGTCTGAAATATCTTGTCTTCAGTATTTCTAGGTGAAAATAAGGCGGTGCCTCTTAGGGTTTATTTGGGCCTTTATTTGTTTGATCTTTTACAGTATCTACTGACTTTCTGTATGATGTCGTGGTTCATGTTGTTGAGCAGGATGAGTTTGGAGTAATGCTAAATAAAGGTAAATACTGCTCAATAATTTAAGTGAACCTGCTAAGAAAAGAAGATAACTGTAATACACTTTCATAAAATAAAGCCAATTTTTAGTGCTAGCCAAAAGTCCTCTTCTCTCTCGTATCTTTTGAACGGTTATACGGTGAAATTTGAGGGAATGAACTAAACAGATATAAGCATCTTAACTTAGGAAACAACAGAAAACGTAATAGTCATAGATGACGTTACAGAGCCAGTGTGGCCGATAGTTATAAACGGAACTATATGGCAAGTGATATCTCGTTTGAAATACTAATTTTATATGGATTTAAGATGATTTTGATAAATTAAATAAATAGTAAAAGTCTGATTTCGCAATTAAGTAATAAATATTAAAGAACAAGTTCTTATATTAAGTGTTAAAATATTCTCCATCTTCTTCCTGACAATAATGCATCCTATTGCTAAACTCTTATAATACTCGTTCAAATGTGTCTGGTGGAAATTGTCTTACATTCTTTAACAATTCGTTGTTCTAAAATTTCAGTACTGCCAAGTGATTTTGCGTAAACCTTGGATTTTAAGAACCCCCACAGAAAAAAAATGTAATGTTGTGAGGTCCGGTGACCGAGTTGGCCATTTTATCTAACCTCGTCATGCTATCCATCTACCTTGATATTTTTCATGTAGGTTACGTCTTACTGCACCATAATAGTGTGCAGGAGCACCATCTTATTTCGTTACTTCCAAGCTATCAAACTCGTCTGGATTATCTTTCAGAATTTCAAGAATTAACAGTTCCATTGCGTTTTTTAATATCTTATTGTTTTTGAACTAATTCCACAAATAGGCGCAACTTGGACTGTAGACGAAGTTCACTACCATTTCTGCAATTATGTAAATTTTTTTATCATCACTAATTGGTGGTCGACCAGATCGTTTGACATCTTGAACACTACCTGTTTCTTCAAATATTCAAAGAAACTTCTCAACGTTTTCGGTACAGGGCGATCGGGGTAAGTAAGACCGGGGTTAGTTGTTACAATATTTACATTCTATTTTTTTGTGCATTCAATATGTAAAATAGACACCTCATAAAAATTGATGTAAAAAGCACTTACTTCGATATAATTATTTGAGTTAGTGTACAAATCACAACATTTGATGCAGACGCAGTTTTTGTTATATTTTTACTTTATTTTCATCATCGCTTTTTTTGAAAAAATTGTCTTTTTGACCTCTTGTTTTCCTTTTTTATTAGCTTTTAAGTTTCTCAATTGCTCTTGCTGTAATGATGCTTGCTTTTCAGACGTGTCCGTCAAAATAGCCGTATGTCTTCATTTCCTATTGTGTGTAGTATTTTTTCTGGGTTAAGCTTTAGGTATAGACAAATATCTTTAGGACTAATAAGTCCTGTAACTAAAGTGCGAGAAGTTGAAGGTTGTGGATCTTGATCTGATTACTTGTTGATAACTTGTGGTGGCGTACTTATTGGTCTTCGTATATTTTGTGTAGCTGCTTGTGACTAAAGCTCCATATTTTCTTGCGGTTTAGGTCTATCTGTAATAATTGATAATGGCAGAAAATCTTCATCAGTAAAAACGTCACTATTAAACGGGAAAATGCCAGTTACACGAAAACCGGACTATTTATTTTTTGGAGTTAAATATTATAAATTGTCATTGTAACTCGTGGATAAATTTTCATTCAGCCATTCATCTGAATGCTAATAATTTTTTTTAATGGTCCAAACACCGATCTGTTCAAATGTTGCAATCGACGAGATTAATAATGCTGGACGTTCTTTAAAGCAAGCTGTTTAAGATCTTTTGGGAAAGACCATGATATATCTTTGAACATTTAGTATCATAAGAAGCTATTTCATTTTCTTGTAGGTAAGAGAAGATCTTCCAATTTTTTAAATATCCTGTAAGCACGATATTAGCATCTGAAAAAAACAAATTTTAACGAGGCATTTGTTATACATGTATTCGTAGAAAACAAATTTACGAATTTACAACACTCACTATCAAGCCCAATTGTCTGGATCTTTTTGGCGTATCTCTGATGTGTCCTAAAATTAATTCCGTATTTATCCGTTACTGGTCTAAAAGGTCTTTCATTTTCTATCACCTTCTTTGCTGCAGCAATAATGATTTCCTGTGGCGTTTCACCACGCTTAGTTTTTTTCTTGTAGGTTCTTATTTTGATCTATTAAAAATTTACAATTTCATTTACAACAAAATCTAGGTCACTAATAAACCTTCACACAATTTTTTTGAGATGGGCAGGTTGTTAAAGTAACAACTTGTCCTTTAAAAATAGTAACAGCCTGCCTCAGAACGTCATATTAAAAATAAATCGTAATTACTCATCAATCCCAAAATCAATCCAAAATCTTGTACGTATAGAAAATAAGAAGCCGTGAAACATATTGTGAAAACAATAAGTTACCTTACCTTGTAAAAATAGAACCAGTAAAAATTTAAACAATGTCGGAAAAATTACTACTAACAACACAAAAATGGTCGGTCTATATCAGAGTCTTAAACCACACTAACCAAAGTACGTTAAGATATAGTGAGGTATGCACCGCATTGGCTACGTCGAGTTAAAGGTGCTGCCATCTCGTTAAGTTGAATAAAATTAAATGTAACAACCAATATCCAATGTATAAAAACTTTTGCAAAAACTTAGCAAAGTTAAAACAACTAGAAAATTGAAAAATGTCAACTTTTTTGACAAATAATAAGAGACGGACGTTGGAATGTTTAGTGTTTATTTAATTTATTCATTAAAATCAGGTTTAACCCAAACAAAATTAGTATAATGTATGAATAAATATGTTCAATAACTTTTAAACGAGATATCACTTGCCACATGGTCCCATTTAAAATTATCGGTCACAGTGGCCTGTAACGTCAACTAACACTAATAAGTACATCACCTGTTATGACTAATATAGTTAAGAAATCTCTGTCTTTTTAATGTCCTTCCTTAAAATTATACTACATATTATAAATAAAACTGTTTTAGACCTGAACTCTAAAACTGTACTGATACTACTTGAACTGTAAAAGGTGCGAGAGCGTGGAGTTTTGGCTAACACTGTATATTTATTCTCGTGATTTTAGTACAGTTGCTTCTTATTTTCTTGTCCTATATCCGTGTAAATAGAAACCAAAACTTTACCAATAAATATTTCCGGACTCAGCCTATAGCTAAGCAGTCATTATTCGTGTCTTTTATCACATGTTTAAGAAAAATCTTATGAAGTTTGTCGAACAAAAAAAAAGGTTTATATGTATATAAAATTTTCTATTTTATCAGTCAATGTTTAATGTTTTTGAACATATCGAAAACCGTACACGATATTTGTTATTATTAGAATGTTATAGTCTTCTTTAAACTAAAAGATATGTCTTGTGTGTCAACTGCCAAAGGTTTTGTAAGTATACTTTGTTTATTGTTAACAAGTGGTGACGCGCTCTTGTGATGACAGCTTTACTAAACATAACATTACTGTTAAGTGGTTGGCACATATATACGGCGTTGCCAGGTCGCTAGATTAGTTTTTTACAGGCGAAGTAATAAAGTCCAAAGAAAAATATGTTGTAAAATGTTTTGTCTTATTCTGTCTATATTTATTATTCTTTGTAAATGACTAATAAACGATTATCTTTTGAGTCACAGCAATTCCTATGATGACATCTCACACAATTAGTAATTTTCTATAATACGACTTAAAAGTTTGTTCTTTTTAATTAGAGAAGATTGATCTGTTATGTTTACCTGTAGACAAAACATTAACAACCTGGCAATGCTGGAGTTACTTCACCGCCTGTTTAAAATGAACATGTTTTTTTTTATTAATTTCTAGAGCTTGTTAATACTTGAGATAAACTATTATTGTCTTTTTCTTTGTTTATTTTATTTATTATTGTTAGGAATTTAAAATTTGTCTTTTTGAAAAGGAAAATAATAGTTTGTATTTAATTTAGTTTTGTAAGCAGCTAAGAGATTACCAATTAAATATTTATTTAAAATAATATCTTCCGATAATTTTGTTAATTTTGAAAACGCGCTAATAATCAATCAAATTAAATGTATCTAATTATTTTTTACAGTTCTAAGCATTTTATAATTTTTCACTGGCAATTTTTTAACATAACAGTTATCTTTTAAGGTCCATTCCGTTTTTGTTCCCTAATATGGGTATAAATATTGATTACTGTAAAGAATAGCACATTACATTTTATATGTATCATGTAAAACACTTTATTTGTCTTTGGACATTGGTAAATTATCCTAAAAGTAACTCTATACCTAGGTCATGCAAGTCTAATGCTATGCAAGTCATTCGGTACGTTCAGCCGACCTCAGCGGCTGGACAGTTGACTAAAGGTCGATTCAGATACATCAGTCACGTCTCGTCACAGTGATTGCGCCGAACCGAACAATTCGTCATACAAAATATTCTTTAATACAAATATGTTGCCGGCATTCACACTCATCAGTTGACAAACAGTTTCCCAGCTGTCAGATAGTTGATAGTTCTGTGACCAAACAGGACCGGTTCGGCGCCGAGACTATGACGGGACTGATGTGTCTGAATCGACCTTAAGTGTACACCTACATTGGAACCGTATTTCTCCCGATCGGGTTGAAAACAAACTCAATGTATTAATGGATAGTGCCTATACTGCAGTGGAAACCCCAATCAGATAACGACCGATATCGGCTGACGTCGGACTGAGCAGCTTCTCCTATCAAACTTGTTTGGTTTCATTCCGATTTTTCGTTCCGACAAGAGCAAAATGGCAGAAATAGACAAAGAAATTGTGATTTTTCTGGTGAGAAATGAGCCTCGCTTATAGGATCATCGCTTATGGGATCAGAGACTTAAAAAATACCACAATCGAGAGATTAAAGCCAAGTTATAGGAGTCAATTGGGAAGGAATTATTAGTAAAAAGTAAATATAGGATATGTTGATACTTTCTATAGTAGATTATAACATAAAAGTATTAATTATTATAATTCCTTTTTTACGTGATACTTAATACTTTAGCAGTAATTTTTCATGTTTATTCTAAATGCATTCGTTTTGCCATGGAAGAGCGCCTATTTAATTGAAATATGATTTGAAATTGCCTCCACAACTTTTGCATCATTTGACGGTCTGTTGAACGTTCTTGATGAACTTATTTCTTGGAATGGTGATTAATTCGGTATTTCGCCGAACTGAAAAGGTCACCGCCCTCACGGTCAATAATAAGGTTGTGCAGTAACCAAATACTTTTCACAATCCGTTCAACTTTGTCAATTTCGGTTTCTATAAACTTTCCCAGTAAGCGCTATTTAACTTTCATAATACCAAAAGCACATTCTACGCATCTCCTAGCCCTTGATAGTCTGTAGTTGAAAACCCTCTCTTCGTGTGAAAGATTTCGTTTTGAGTAAGATTTGTGGCTATTCCTTCGATCGGTAAAGGTTGTGGTAAAGTATTATGGCAGTTTTCTAAAAATGTAGACAAGTTAGAAGCAGTGAAAGTTTATCCGTCATGTTGCTTTTTCCATATCCACCGACATACACAAAAAGAAATCGACAGCAGTAGTCCGCTACAGTTTGTAGCACAACAAAAAAATATTTTTTTATAGTTAAAATAAGTAATTCCACTTTTTTTCGACTTTTATTACGGATGTACTTGCCATCAATACATCCGATGGCATGAATGAAATTCCATCGTTCGTTGAATCCAACAGCTATTTGTTTAAATTCTTTTTTATCAGGAACAGACAGATGTAGCTCGTAAAAATTGTTCCATATTACATCCACAACTGATCATACACACTATATCATCATCATCATACACAGTAGTGGATCATATCCACTACTGTGTCGTCGTTCATTCTGAATGTTAGGCCCAGGTCCCGTTGCTAAGTACCTGAAATGAATTACTTACGTAAATTTACTTATCTTATGGTGATACTAAGTTTTTCTTCGGGACTGATGCATACTTTGAAGTTTGGTCCGGAGATGTTGTCTTCTATTTGTTCAAGAATATAATAAAACATTTCTATACTCATGCGGTGGTATACTGTAAATTTATCAGGATAGTTACGTAAAGTTTGGAAAGTTTTATTAAATTCTCTTGAAGATCTGTCTTCGTTAAATTTATGTATCCATGTACTTATCTTCATCGGAACTCATTGTCGGTGGTCGGACGTTAACTGAACGAGTATATACACTCACGTCGAACGACGTCGGATCGAAAAATCTGCCTACACCGTTGATTGGGTATGCTTGGTAGCCCGGCTCCACACATGGGATCCAACTTGGCGCCAACATTGTGTCAACTGTGTTCCTAAGTTCGGTGAGGCATCCACACATTGGGTTGAGTATTGGGGCGATATCAGTCTGTTCCCTCTAGAGCCAACGGTAACATATACGACATGGAAATTGCAGAGGCTGTGACTGTCGTGATAATGAGTGCATATGATTATATTGTGTTACAAAATAGGCGAAGGACTCCTCGTCGAAAAAACTGGTGGATGAAAACAATTCATTAACTTAGAATTCAATAAGTGCTGCCTTGAATACTGGTTCTTTTATTTAGTAGCACAAAACAATTTAGGTATACCTAATCAATATTTTAGATATGATGGACGCCAATTATTAAGTAACAACTTTATGCGAAAACCTTCAGGAAAATTTGATAACTTCTGTCGAATGTCATTCACCGATTTTAAATCTTCTCCAGCTAATTTAACCAAAAATAAAGAAGAAAGACCTGCGATGGAGAGAAGCAATACCTGCTATAGTACGTTTAGCTGTAATACTCATGCTGTAATAGTTTCAAGAGCCTGCATTTTCAATTCAAAATATCGAGCCAAGTTAGTAGGTGGTTCAGGTGATCGAAGATCGATTTTTACATGTTGTAAATTTGTTTTTTAATGCCGTGATGGAATGGACATGTTCTTCCATAAATTCATTTTAATTTTCCAAAAAGCATGCTGTCTAATATGGCAGCAAAGACGTTTTAAAAGAAAAAAGAAGACGAGGACTCTTTTTAGAAACTGTGTCTTGCCATTGGTTTATTTTCTTTTGCTTGGTTAGATTGTGCAAAATTAGGTAACATTGCTGTAGCGCCAATGTGTGGTCGGCATCAACGGCAACACCAATATTGGCGCCAATCCATTTGATGTGTACATAATAACCAACAGCCCACGGAGAATTCTCAACCCTGGAGCATGTCATTAATACTTGGCGCCAAAATTAGCTCCAACACAGTTTTGTCAGTATACACATAGACAAACGCTGTTTTAGATAGACAAACAAAGGCCAACATTGGCCTCCATGTGTGGAGCCGGCATCATATAATAATTACACAGGCGTAGAAAAAAACATTTTTTGAAAGTTATTTAAAATTTGATAACTGATTTTTATGTACTTTTCAGCGCTGATTTCAAAAATTCCAACCATTTTTCTCTATAACGTTAGGTTTTCTTATAAAGTAGGTAGTATATTTGAGTATTCTAACAAAATCTAAACAATTTTTTTACCTTTTTTTAACGTTTTTTACCAAATTTAGTTTATTTATTAATTATGTTCTAAACTGCATTTCTCCTAGAGCTCAAAAGAAATTATAACAACGCCTTTGCTTTCTGTCAAATCTTCTTTTACTGCTTTTCCGGCTGTGGCTTTGGCGGGGATAAACCAGGAAACTGTCCTAAAACACTCCTCTTTTTTAGTCAATGCCTTGACAAATTGTTTCACCAGCCTCAACTTATTGTAAAGTGGTGTAAGTAATACCTTCTAGGGATCCACAAGGCTTTTTCTCTCAACATTTTTACCACCTACTTGTAATCTTTCTTTCAAGGGCCAAGCTTTTTTATGTAGTGTTGCTTTCTGTCTCTACTTTATTATTCACAGAGAAAGCAAGGGAACTGTGTATATCTACTTTGTTGGTCAAGCAGCATTGAAATCACTTTTAAATCACCATATACTGTCAATTTGTGGTCTAAATAGCAAAGTTTGCTTAAAATAAATCAAGGTTTTTGTAAAATTCTTGCAAGTTAGAAGCCATTAGAGTGCCATTGTGTAGAAGTACTGCTTGAAGGTTTTTTTTAAATCAGTAAAAAGTCTTCACTCATTAGAAGCATATTCTAGTTTGAAATGTGCCATAAGTCCAGGAACATTATTGCAAAACATAAGGTCATCTTCTTGGGAGAAGAAGGATACAAATACCTTTTCCCTACATGGATAACAAGTAAAAATAGTATCCCGAGCCAACATATATTTATTTTTCAATCTATATCCTAAAACTTTTGCCGATTCTTTAGAAAGGCCTAGGTATCTTAGTTAATCGTTCAGTACAAATTGTTAGAATGCAATGAGATCGGTTGTTTAGCCATCACTGTCTACTTTACTATCACCTTGTTGATCGAATAGCTTATGATCATAATGTATATTATCCAAAGTATCTGGAGGAGGGGATATTGGTACATCAGGTCCATGAGGAACAGGGCGGATGGCTGATTGAATGTTAGGGTAAGAAATATCCTTTTTGTTTTTTAAATTGAAACCTCATACGTTGCAAGAATAAAAATAGCAGTCAACACTATGATTTTTGGTTCCCTCCAAACCATGCGTATTCCAAAACCTTGCTTTTTACCTTTGCCATTGCCTCAGTTCTTCAGCATACACTTAACCAAATTTGTGTGGGGCTCAAGGCCTATCTTGATCGCCTAACTTTATACCAAAATAAGTGCAATATAGTTTTTCAACGAAATCAAAAACGTTTCTTTGTTGCTTTTTAACTGTATAATTACCATAAATGTAACAGAAGCAATGTGGGGTAAGTTTATACATCCTCTGGTAGCCACTATTCAATGTCTATACAACACAATAACTTTACAACACAAGAAAACAGTCATTATTTTAAAGCACTAGTAATAACACGTGAACTACACCAAGTACAGAGCTGCTGTAAACAGTGCAGTGAGTAAGTAAGTGGAATGGGAGAGGGTTCGGCAAAAACAAGTGCTGACATGAAAATACTGCTTGCGTCTGCTATTTGTTATATCATTTTGGGAAATAAATGTACGAAGTTTTTTTACTATTTTTCCCGAAATCAACATTAAAAACAGTATGAAAATCACTTATTAAATTTTTAAATATTTTTTCGTCTTAGACCTGTGATAATTTTAATTTTTTTAAAGTTTTTAAATAAAAAATTCGCTTGATCGAAAAAACGGATCTACGATGAAATAATGAAAGTACAATTTAGTACTCAATTAGTATATTGAATAGTTGCATAGTCAGAGTTGCATAGCATTAAAATGACATAAAATATAGCTTTAAGGACTTTCTTTTATGCTTTTACAGTAAAATATTTAACTTAAAGTCAACAATTCAAACAAGTTTTCTAATTAATGAAAAGTATATTGTTTGGAGTTACATTCATGGACCTGATCTTACCATCTGTACTTTGCTTTATCTCTAGTGCTGGTATTATCTGATTTGCGCTTTTAAATTTTTGTTTCTTTCAAATATCTCCTTAGTTTTGAACAGTTTAAACCAAGCATTTTAGACTTTATTTAATAAATTAGCTATTACTTTTTTGTCGTAGTATCTATATTTTGCTTTGGTAATCGATTAATTTTTTCTCTTCGGACTTCTTTATTCCTATATATTTTTTTTTTAAAGAGTTTACTTTAGATACTTTAGTGTAGGTTTAAATATTTGTTATCGCAATGACTAGCTGTGTCGCTATTTCTTTGTTGATTTCCCTATTAGTCTTCTTTCTGCTAACCTACCATTCCTCAACATACTGACTATTCTATTACCATCTTTTCTCGTTATGTATTCCCGTTTTTAACTCAGTCCCACATGGTTTTCCGTAATATGGATCTTAATATCTTAATTTTTTTCTTTTTCTCAGCTCTTCTTTAAATCACGTCTGTACCGCAGATTTTATGTATTCTTATTTATGTTTTCAATTCAAAATATTTATTCCACTACAGTAGGTATTTTAATAGTTATCCAAGGAAAGATTGAGGACAAGAGTAGGTTGCAAAAATGTTGTAGTTACAAAATATAAAGAACTGGAAAGGCATAAATAACTTTTTTACATGCCGCAAAAAAAATAGACGTCTGGCCTTAAGATAATTCGCCAACGCATTACGATATACGACACTATAAGAAAAAGAAGATGTCTTTTAATGAACCGTTAAAATGTGTAGCTGGAAGCTAAATATGTAAAAAAACTTAAAGTTAAAGCAAAAATTCGTCATTTTTACTTGAAAGTATTATAAAATATTTATTTAATGGTAGTCTATTAGTTTTTAATGTTAAGTAGCACTTTCTATTAAATGCCTTGTTTTGAACAAACAAATTGAACTTTTGTATTTTTATTTTTAACACATACCAAAGCATGTATATTTTTTGCGATATTTTCTGTAAATCTATACATTTAAAAGTAAATTTTATAAAAATTTGTATCCCGAAAGGAGGTCTTTGGAGAATTTGTTGTAAAATTCAGATATTGTTCTAAATGAGATAATAGTAATAAAAGTAAATTTTTAAAAGCAGTTTAAAATCTTGTTCTTTTAGATAAGAAGTGATAAGAAGTGATTAAATATACGATACATTTGAAGCTATTTTTCTTTAGAACGAATCATTCGATTTTGATAATGTTATTTTCATATTAGCTCTATTTTTAGTGAATCAATGTATTAATGTTTTCTAAAAAATATTAACTTTTTACCGTACACGGAGTGTAAAAATAAGTTTATGTTTTTTCATCGTTTTTTGCAACACCGTGTTGAATTTATTAGAAATAAACGCTACATCTAATAAATATTTTAGGATAGATTTATTCTTTCTCGAGATTTTCGTAAAAAAATTATCTCGATATGTCTAGTATCAAAGATTATACAGAACTTTAAATGTAACAAGTTTTTGTTAACATTTAAAGCAAAGAAAACATTACTTATATACTTTTTTTTGACATTTAATACAAATAAAGCCTAAAAAAATATATCCTAAATAATCTTTAACAATTTCCTTTTCCCAAAAACACTTAATAACGCGTATTTCCACTTCTACATCTAATTACTTCTTCACGGCGATGAGGCATAGGTACTTAAAATCAAGCGGCGTATTTGGTCTTGATCAATTCTCTATCAGTTCAATAATGTCCTATAAATTCTTTATGGGCTTGAGATCAGGGCTGCAAGGTGGCCAGTTCATGGTTTGTATTCCAACCTCGTCCAAATATTTACGGACCACACGTGTAACATGTGGTCCAGCGTTATGATGCTTAAATGATAATTATTTCCTATGTAAGAAGCAAATGGAACTACATGATTAGACAAAATGTCCGTAATATACCTTTCACTTGTTAACGAAATTTTTCGTAAAACAAAGAAGTCCGTTCGCGTTGTAAGAGATATTCCTCCCCAAACCATTACAGATCCTCAATTGAATAAAGTAAGGTCGTATATTAAACTGTTCGTAGCGTTCTCTTGGTTTTTTGTCTTCAATACATTTGTAAGGTTTTGTATCTTGATTTTGAAGAAGGGCCAGTTTGCAAGTACATGGTTCATACTTACAAGATCCTATACAGCTGCAAATCATTGATACCTCTTCTGGTGAAATTTGTAGCAAATCATCTAATGTAGGAAACCTCTCATAACTTTCTCTTTTACACGCAGGTTGTCCATTGAATTTTTTACAAACACTTGTTTCGCGAATAACTGATTCACTTTTTTTCTTTATTTTTGGTTTTACTTGAGTGGAGTGATGATTCAATAAAATAATTTTGGGACGGGAAACTTTTTTATTCGATCGTGAACTGTTGGATCCATTGTCTTTGTCATTTTCTATATATTTGTCCAAGAAATCGCTTACACAAATGGGTTGCAGAGGTTTTCCTCTGTTCATTAGAATGTTGTATTATTAAACCGATTTGCACTTTTGGATTATTAAATTTTATCTAAATTTGGGATAAATGCTGTTTTAATCTTACTATGTTTGTGATAGATAGTGACAATTTGTTTCTCTTGGTTGTCGAATAACTCTTATATATATATATATATATATATATATATATATATATATATATATACTTCTTTTTTTTTTTTGGAGGGTAACTTTCGGGAAAGCGTCAAAACAAGGATCAGCTAGAGATGGTATAAGCCAGTTTGGTGTAGAACTTTATTCTAAATGTGAAATTTTCGGTGATATGTTGTCACCTTCATCAGCACCTAAATGGAAGACCTATTTTAGTACAAGTGGTGGAAATTAACATTGCAGTTTTTGTAGGTTGTAATTTTGTAGGTTGTAATTAACATTGCAGTTTTTGTAGGTTGTAATTTTTAGATTTTTGTTGTGTTTGTATTTTAAATAATACCCTGTTGTGTTGTAATGTTTTTATTCAAAATTTTAAATGTGTTTTTTAATATTTTTAACATGTTTGTGACAGTGTTCTTCACCTCTAGTACCAACTGAACATTTTCAATGTAGGTTTTGAATGTTAATTTCCACCACTTGTACTAAAATAGGTTTTTCATTTAGGTGCTGATGAAGGTGACAACATATCACCGAAAATTTCACATTTAGAATAAAGTTCTACACCAAACTGGCTTATACCAGATCTAGCTGATCCTTGTTTTGACGCTTTCCCGAAAGTTACCCTCCAGAGTGTTATTTGTACTCTTACTCTTACTCTTGTATTACCCTCCCAAGTGTTTCTACTAATTAGAATATTATTAACATTTGCCACTGGTATTTGTAAATAACTCATTGTAAGAAAACGTTCTCTTATAGTACGAACCCTGATAAACTGATCTTGTCGTGGTGTTGTAAGTCTTCCTCTTCCTTATCCACGCCGTCTCGTATGGTCGTTTTTTTCTCGAAAACGTTGAATGACTCGTGGTATTGTAGAATGAGATACCCCTAACCTCAAGCTTATTTCACGATAACTTAACCCTACATCAGCTAAAGTAATTGCCTGAACACATTCATTTCGGCTCAGATTTCTTAAAATACGGTCCATGTCAACTAACTAATATAGGCAAGATAGCAAAACAATTGTTTGAAATGTAAACAATATTGTCAGTTTAAAAACTGTCCTATCAACTTGTTTGATTTTTAATAGTCAACCAACTGCTCCATTATTGAGTATTTTAATTCGATAAAATCACGTTATGCTTTGAGCATACTTTTCTTTTTTAATAATGAATGAATGCCTTAAAACACAGACTGTTGCAAAATAAGATGAAAAATCAAATTTATTGTTAAACTTCGTATATGGTTTTAACGTTGACATTTTTCAGAAAACATGAATACAGTAATTACTTAGAAATAGGTTTGCAATGCAATAAAAAAATTATCGAAATTTAATTAACGATACACAAGAAAAATAGCTTAAAATTTATGGTAGAGTTGAGGTAGGGCGTTAATTTTGGAGAGTATAAAATCACGTAATGCTTTGAACATACTTTTCTTTTTTGATAATAAAGATATCGTGATGATTTTTTTACGGAAATGTGAAGAAAGAATGAATCGATCTCAAAATAATAATAACATGTAGCGCTTGTTTCTAATACATTCCACAGGGTGTTGCAAAATTAGACAAAAAAACACAACTTTATTTATACACCCTGTATATAGGTAAAACGTTGATATTTCTCAAAAAACAATAATATAATCATTAATTAGAAATATACCTACAATGTGAAAAATAAAACATCAAAATGCAATTTAGGGTTCAGAAGCAATATAGTTTTAAAATCATGGTATATTTTAGATGGTGTGTTAATTTTGGAGAGCATATTATAGCAGTTTTTTTTGCTCAATTATTGCTAGTATCAGCAAAATTATTATGTCTACCTAGAACATTTTCTTAATCGTCTTCATTTTGAGTTATTTGCATCACCAAACATATTGTTTTATGTTTTTCAGGATTTGTCTTTCCATGGATTGTTATGCTTTCCCTATATTTTCCATGTTGTCATTTGTGATGGTTACAGTTGAGTCCATGGGTCTTTACACGTGCGCCATCATTTTAGGTATACGAAATAAGTCTGAAATTTACTCCGACTAACTTCGACTACACGACTACAGAATACTAAGCAACGGACAGAAAGTGGCTACTACTTCGATCACGGATTCTATTATAAAATTTGACGGTATCAAATAAACAGAATCTAAAACTTTATTTTCCTTTAAAATTTTGATGCAGAATTACAGCTACATTTAAAGTAACTTGGTAAATTCTTTTAAGTTCTTTTAAATCAATAAACAATTTATAAAAAAATTATAATTAAATATACAATAATATTTACATTGTATTGATATCATAGGTAACAGTAAAATTATTTAAATAATGACACATTATTTAGCTCAAATATTCTTGCAAGATTTTTAACGTATGTTTTTTGCTTCCCATGTTTTATTTTCATCACCTTCGGCATCTGAACTTTTATCTTCAATATTAATTGACCCGTTGAAAACCAGAGTGGTCTAAGTCAGAAATGCTGGTATTCTAGAAACGGTAACATAATTTTAACATATTGACGTAAATGGGAACATAGAGACTGACTGTGATTATTTATTTATTTTACAATAAATTTGTAAAAAAGTCGCTCTGTACATTCTGCGTTATTTCACATAATACACATTTATACCATAACCATATATTCATCGATAATATCTGATAACTTACTGTTTGTTACATCAGACGACTCAGATGAATATGTCTCGTTAGGTGCAGCTGGTTTTTCTAATGATGGTGAAATGAAGGTTGATTGAACATTATCTAACTCATCTTCATTAACAATATCTAATAACTCACTATCTGTTACATCAGGCAACTTAGGTGTTGGTTTGTTCTGCACTCTCTTTTTATTTTGTTCGCCCTTAAGTTTTTTGTCTGGTGAAATATTTGGCGATTCTTTATCAAAACATCTTCAAACAGTTGCCTGTCATGCTGCTTTCTGTTTCTCCTCTCTCTTGAGATTCTTCCCTTTACAGTTTTTTTCCGGAATTCCTCCAATTTTTCATTGGTGTGCTTTTAAAAATTTCCAATTGTTGCTTGATATTTTTTTTATTTTATTTTGTGCTTTAACCGTTTTCGCTGTAATCAGAGCAAAAACGAAACAGAAATTTTCCGTAGATGTAGAAAGCGGAACATTTGTAATATCTAACATTTTCTTAAGACCATGTAGGAGCCTCTGAAAAAAAGCGGCTTCTACTACACATAGATAGACATATTTAGAGAGGTGGCCTTTTGCTCCATTTCATGCGACCTTTTCAGATCTATTGTGGTCCTCTGGTCCTAGATAACATTATTTAGCCTGACCCTTTTTAAATATTCTAATAGCTTCGAGACTGTACCTTTCATGTATCTATTTGCCGGTATATTCTCTTCTCCTAATGCAAAGAACCTCACATTTGCCAGGCTGTCACATTGACATAGAATGTGATCTGCTGTTTCTTCTTCGAGGTGACAGAATCTGCACAGGTTATCATCTGATAATTTCATCAGCTCAAGTGCCTATTCAGTTTACAATGCCCTGTTAGAAGACCTACTATGGCTTTGTCTATTTTCCTGTCTTTATTTTTTAGATCTTGCGTAAATTTTGGCGAATGTGCTGTAATGAACTGTTTTGCCTGTCTTTTTCCTGGTGAATTTCTTCACCATTCCAGAGATTTATAAGATACCCACTTCCTTGTAGCCATTCTTGTTACTGTCTTTGCAATGCCGCAAAAGGTTTCCATTTGTTTGGCCATTTCATCTGCTTTTTCATTGACCTTATGATCCTTATGCCCCGTTACCCTGGCTACCGTAATCTTACTACGGTCTCCTAGTTTATTTAAAGCATACACATAATCCCATACTACCTTAGAATTGACCTTTACAGAATTTAGTGCCTTAAGCGCTGCCTGACTATCTGTAAAGATGGCAACTGAACTGAACGTTCTTTCCTGCTTTTCTATTTCTTCCACACAATGATGGATTGCCGTTATTTCCATCTAAATAACTGTCACATCCTTAAATAGACTTACCGGAAAATGTATCCCTTGATTTGTCCCTACTATGCCGGCTTCCACACTCTCCGATGTTTTTCAGCCATCCGTGTGCCAGGTAGCAGCAGCTTGTAGGGGTGCACCTTTATTCCAGTCTTCCCTGCCTGGTATCTTAATTTTGAACTTATTAAAGCTATATCTCGTAGCTGTTGCATCGCTAGGTTGCTTTACCACAATATCTGCTTTTAGCTCCTCGATTAGTTTTCTGTTGTCAGCACCATGCAACTGGCTTATATGTCGCTGAATATGGATTATTATGTGCACCACTGATCTGGTTTCGCCCTCTATAAAGGTATGAAGTGGTGGTTGATTCAGCAGGACTTAAAAAAATGTAGTAGGAGTTGTTTATATGGCCCCCGTAATACACATTCATGCTAGCCTTTCTGTATTAGCTAGCAGCCTTATTGCTTCCACTTACTGCGTATTTGTTCACATAACCGAGCCATAGGTTATCATTGGTCTAATAACCCTTGAGTATAATCATAAAGTCATTTTGAGGTTAAGTCCCCAATTCTTACCGCACATTGTTTTACATCTGCCCAGGGACATAGTAGCTTTCTGTGTGGTTTGCAGAATCTGAGTATTCCATGTAAGCCTATGAGCAAAATACACCCCAAGATATTTTTAAAAAGCTTGTAGTAACATTATTAAATGCCCCTTCTATATCTAAAAAAAGCGGCCATATTGACGATTGCTTTCGTCAATATCGCCTCGTCCTTAATGTACCTATCAGAAAGCTTTTCCAGCGTTTTTAATAGAACAGAAGATAATTTCCTTTGCTGGATTGACAGGAGCAAAATCATCCTCATTAAATTTACCCAATGGGATCTAGGACATATTCCAGTTGCACAAAACCTGACACTGCATTTTCCATAGTGGCAACTTTCATAAATGCTTTATTTAACAACGCTTTCAGTTATTTTTTGATGGAAAGATTTGATTCTCTATAAAGTGTAGTCTGTAAAGGACTAATAAAAATCAGGTCCAAAGGCTGAACATTATCTGAGGTGTGTGGTTTAAGTGACACCATATGAATATTTTTTCTGTGAAAATTATATGCGTCAATAAAAATATGGCAGAAGTTATACAGGATTAAAAGGATGGAATTTGTTAGTGTGGGCTTTGCATGTATTAGAAAATGGCTCTATCAACACAAGTTTACAAAGTTAGAACATACAGGTAAAAACAGATAAGTATACATTAGGTAGTACTAATTGGGTTAAAAAAAATTCATCAAATTTGGTTGATTTTAAGAAGCAACACCGAAAATATAAATCAATCCTATCCTGGTTGACAAATTATTCGACCATTTTGATATAATTTATGTCAGATTCTTCTTTTTTATGCCGAAGCATGAGCAAATATTTGTGAATAAAAATGGTACCAGCAATGGGGCAACATTTTCTATTTTTCAGTTGTGACCCGATTGCATTTTCTGTATAAATGTACCAGAAGGAGAAAAACGTCCAAAAAAATGTGTAATATAGCTGGCACTAGTACATAATATGTAAGTGAAAAAGAAGAATTTCAACAAGAAGACAACAATTTCGTTGTCGTTCTAGAAAATTCTAAATTCCTTTGTGATGCTATGTATCTTTATTTAGAACAAAAATTTGACTTTTATAACATATACATAAATATTTTTTCTAATTTACAATTTACATTACTAACTTGTTTATGATTACTGTTATATCGCTAAAAATATCATTTAGTAAGGGAGTAATTCTACAAAAAAAAGCAACAATTATCACTAAAATGTGTTTGATTTTATAAAAAACGATTTTATTTATTTACGTAGAATTTTTGCATGAGTTGAATAAATTTCACTCATGCGATATCCAATATTAAAATATTAATTTCTCGAATAGTTCTATATTAATAATAAAAAATTTGTAATATACAAAATTGATGTTTTTCAGTTTTAATAAAAATCATTTACGCAATTTTGCTTTAAATATAAAAGTCCAAAAACAGGAGAAACAATAATTATATAAATTTTATTATTTATTCATTTGTTTACACAAAAAAAATTGTTTTTACCCTTTGTGTATAGAACAATATATTATCTTTATACAATGATATATTTATGGTATACATTCTTGGTATATCATGGCTCTATCTATAGCCCAAAATCTATTCATGTGTTGAATATAGGCCTCTCCCTTTGTCTTTTCCACATCGGACCTACGCTTTGCTCAATGGCATCTTTCCATCTCATTTGCGGTCGAACTCTTGACCTTTTTGCAGTATATGGTCTCCAACGGCCAATTTTTTTATTCCATCTTTCATCCTTTCGTTATGCCCAGCCCATTTCCATTTTAATTTCAATGCATGTTGGACAGCGTCTGTTGTTTCGGTTTTGCCTCTTATCCACTCGTTCCTTCTTTTATCTCTCAACGATATTCCCAACATTTGTCTTTCCATAGCTCTTTGAATTTTCTTTATTCTATCTAAGTTGCTCTTGTTACACGTCCACGTCTGGGCACCATATGTCATAACAGGTAGGACGTATGCATTAAATACCTTCTGTCTTAATTTTAAATGTATTTTTTGGTTTTAGTCATGGAAAAAATTTAAAATTATTTTAATATTGATCATACTTTTCTCCTAATTGGGTCTGTAACAGCTGTAGACGTACAAAAAAAATTGATTCTTGCTCTGTAAACGAAGCATCCGCAGGTTGTATCATCTCTTCATTGGAAGAAAATTTACAAACTCTAAGACTTTTTTTAGATGAGTAAACGCATAATAGTCAGAATGAACCAGATCTGGTGAATTCAGAGGAAAGTAATTCGAATACTAAATTACGAATAGTTTACATAGCCACCTGGTGCACAGGATGGACCACGTCCCATTGAGTATGTTAATTTTATTCTAAATCAGTCAAAGGGCATTACTTAGAAGGTTTTCGTCTTCTTAGGGTTATGTTATTTTCATTCGAAATCGATCAAAAGTCATTTTGGTTTTTCGGATTGCTGATCACCAATATTACGATGGCGATAATATCCAAGCTATCAGGTGTTCAGTGTGGATCTCGTATATTAAAGTTACTTGTTCATTTTTTATTTACAATTTTTATTGGCATGAAACTGCAGAAAATGAAGTCTTCCTTGGCACCAGATACCTTTGAGACCAATGCCGTACTAATATTTGTGTTAAAACAACTCAAAGATACCCCCGATTTATGACTTTTGACTAAGTTGTAATGAAAGTAACATAAAACTCTAGGAGAAGAGATCTGCTCATCACCAGGTAGCTGAGGAACCATCGCTGTCATAATATTCGTATTCAGCGACTTTGAAAACGTTTTAGTAATAACTTTTGACTGATTTCGAATGAAAATAATATAAAACTCTAGGAGACGATGTCCATCAAGTAGCTCGAGGATCATCGTCATTATAATATTTATGTTTAGTGGCCTTAAAGTCCTTAAACAATGACTGTTGACTGATTTAGGATAAAATTAACATGCTCCAGGAGAAGAGGTACATCCTAGGCACCATGTAGCTCGAGGACGATCGTCTTTATAATAGTCGTATCCAACGACCTCTAAAACTCCAGAGTAACGTAATTGAACTTTTTTCTCGCATTTTCTCTATTCTCTATGGCTCTTTCTAGTGCGATGTTAAACAATAGGCATAATACACTGTCTCTCTGGCGTAATCCAGTATGGACTTGAAAAGAGCTTGACACTCTATTTTGCATCTTGACTTTGCATTCAACTTTCGAAAGAGTTGCCTTTACTAATGTTATTAGATGCGACGGAATATCTAGTTTTGCCATGCCATTATAAAGTGCGCTTCTATCTACACTGTCATAAGCACTTTTAAAATTTATGAAGAGGTGATGGGTATCAATTCCATATTCATATGTCTTTTCTAAGGTTTGTCTGAGAAGGAAAATCTGATCAATTGTTGACCTGTCTTTTTGGATTCCATATTGTATTTGCCTATTTTTTCATTAGAATATACTAGTAAACGATCATAAAGTATATAAGCCAGTACTTTATAAGCCGTATTTAGGAGGGTAATGCCTCGATAGTTGTCACATATTAGTGGATCCCGTTTCTAGTGAATAGGTATTATAATACCTACATTCTAACTGTCTGGGAGTTTTCCTTCTCTCTAAATGGATGCAACAAGTTTTATTATTTATTTTATTAGAGCGTTTACTCCATACTTGAACAGCTCAGGGGATATACCATCTTCTCGAGGGGATTTGTTGTTTTTTAACCTTTTTATTGCCTTGGCAACTTCTTCTTCTGTTGCTATATTGTTTTTGTTCCTCTCATCGTTTACGTCTCCACTTTGTACATTTATGTCTCTCTTGTGATAGTATATATTAAAGCTTTTAGTTTCTTTCAATTGAACTAATAATATAGTGCCATCTGCATAATTTATGTGTTTAGCTATTAATAATGATTAATATGATGATGATGATGTTGATGTTAATAATAATAACAATTGTTTGCTTTTGCAAAGAGTATAGTTTTTTGTTTAAATTTAAAGAATATTTATGAGATGATTAAGCTCTTGGTAGGATTACTCCTTTTTAGTACATCCACCACTTTATATAATTTTAAATAATTTTATATTTTAGTTTTTAATATTCGTTAGACCCATAATGGCCTTGTAAAAATTCTTAAATTAAATAAATTGGCAATACATACAGAGGATAGCTGTCTATTTGTGACGTATCTGATTTTTGAAAACGATATAAAAATATCTACAAGTTAATAGAACCAGAAAAATAGAGCGTAATGCAATGGCATGCCAAGGTAGCGTGGTTAGCAAGAACTTCAAGTTATATGTCTGTGGAACTCTTCATTTTTAAGATAAATAATGACGAGACACTGTTGAATATTTGAAACCAACAATTTTAAAAATGAAATAACAAATTATCCTATAATATAAGAAAATACATGTATTACATATATACAGATGTATAAAAAAGATATCAATAGATATATTGGGATATGAGTAGCATTCTGTTTTACAAAATTTGTAGTACCAGAAACGCCATGTTGTTATACTGTCAGTGCCACTTTTGGATGTTAAATGATACTTATTGATCAATATATCTACATAGATTATTATTTGTGCTGACCACGCTATTCTGATTAACCAACCTGATATAAATTGTCTCTACTTTTTACAGATAATATTATGTAGTAGTGACGTAGGTAGATGGATCAAAGATATGTTGTGGGTTAACATCTCATTCGACTGATAATGCATTTTTCATTGTTATTACACCTACCTTAAGTAGATTCTAGTATTCTGTAAATATTAAAGAGAATATTTGCTTTAACTTAGAACACAAATTAATACATAACCCATAACGTATTTCCTATATCTACTTTAAAGTTCAGCCTTAGAATTCTACATGTTTAACATGCTCAAAGAATGTATTTTATGACTCCTTTTTTCCTACTTTACTTTGCTACAAATATATTGGTCCGTTTACACGGTAAAAGTTGCTATTTAATTTAATTTTTCTTTTTATATTCATCACAAAATAAAAAGAATAAAAACCATTCCATCGAAAACCTATTAGTCTAGGGACAAATTATTTGTATGTTTTTTGACCAGCTGAATCTGAATTTTTAACATGATAATCTGAATTTTTCGGCAGAAATTTTTTATTAACAATTTAATTGTTTTTTTAAGCTAATAAAGATTAACCCTTTGTTCTCAAAAAATTTTTGTTTCTTTAAAAAAAACCAAACAAACGTTGAAAAATTAAAATCGGTCCATTAGAAACTAAGATATATATTATTAAAAAATAACAAATAAAACATTTTGCTCAACCTAAAAAATTATTATACGCCATTTTAAAGCTATGATTATAAGCTTTAAAATAAATTATGTACAATTACAATAACAATTTGAGATTTACGAGACACGAACAAGTTTTTTTTTTGTAGAATTGTGTACTTTCTACTTATATAACTTTGTCAAAAAATGTTATAGTATAATTATTCAAAATTCATTTTAAAGATTATAATTATAGCTTTAGAGGTATAACCCTGTTAACAACTGCTTACAAAATACTAGCAAATATTCTCTACGAAAGGCTGCAAGTTTACACAGTGGGCATAGTTGGTAAATATCAAGCTGGATTTACTCCAGAAAAATCAACAATTGACCAGATTCATTCAATAAGACAGATTCTCGAGAAAACATTAGAATTCAATATTGAAACCCATCACCTATTCATCGACTTCAAGGCCGCATACGACAGTGTGAAGAGAACAGTGCTATACCAATCAATGCATGAGTTTGGTATACCAGAGAAACTTATCCGACTAACGAGAATGACAATGTCTAACTTAGAAGCCACTGTTAGAATACAGGGAGAGAGTTCTAGATCCTTTGAGATAAAGGATTTACTCAGACAAGAGGATGCTCTGGTTTGCCTCCTATTTAATATTACCTTAGAAAAGGCAATCCGAGATACACGAATTAGGGATGGCGGTACTATTTACAATAGATCAATACAAGTCATAGCATATGCTGATGACATTGACATAGTAGGCCGTAGCAAGCGAGATGTTGAGCCAGATCTCCTAGAATTGAAAACAGCGGCGAAACAGGTCGGTCTAGTTATCAACGAAGACAAAACCAAGTACATATTGGTTACAAAGGATCCGATAGCAAATGAGGAACGAGAAACAGTCTTTGGAAGTTATACCTTTGGACGTGTTGACAACTTCACATACCTTGGGTCGCTATTGACTGCTACCAATAAAACAAGCGAAGAAATCAAAAGACGAATAAATCTTACAAATAGGGCATACTATGGACTTCAAAAGTATTTCCACTCAAGAAACATTCGAAGAAGAACTAAAATTATTATATACAAAACATTGCTGAGGCCAGTCCTCACATATGGAGCAGAAACATGGACTCTAACGCAGAAAGATGAAAGACTTTTGGGAATATTTGAGCGTAAAATACTCCGCAAAATATTTGGAGCTGTAAACGACCAAGGGCAGTGGCGCAGAAGATATAATTTTGAATTGTATCAGCTCTTTGATGAGCCAGATATCATAACGTTCATTAAAACACAGCGACTTAGATGGGCTGGACACATAATACGAATTCCAGAAAATACGATTATTAAAAAGCTAACCACAGGAACACCTGTAGGAAAAAGAAGCAAAGGCCGACCGCGAATTAGGTGGTTAGATGGAGTAGAAACCGACTTACGAATATTAAAAATCAGAAGATGGCAACATGTTGCCAAAAACCGAACAGAATAGCGACGAATCTTAGAGCAGGCCAAGATCCACAGAGGATTATCGAGCCAAAGATGATGAATCATAGCTTTAAAATATAATAATTTAAATCTTTTTATGTTAAGCAAAAGCAACATTATAAGCGAAAATATCTGCTATGATCGATAATTATTTGTTAATTTTTCATAATAAATTTGCAATATCTCAACTTCTAATGGGCCAATTTTAATTTTAGGTTTGTTTGCTTTGTTTAAAAAAAAAAATAAAACATGGTTTGAAAAAAGAGTAGGGTAATGGATCCAAACATCAGATCCTCTTTAGGCATTTTGGTAATCGTTGTTTGTCGATTCAAAAAGCCCTAAGTTAAATAAATGGTTAATAAATAACTCTATTATATTGCAGCAGGTCCAAAACTAACTTTAAACTAACATTTTTTTATCAATAAATTAAATTAAAATTAGGTGTCTTAATATGAGACCATGTGGTATACTAATATGAGATACCACGTTATACAGTCTACAAAGGTGATATAAATTATTTTAATCAATTGTTCTGGAAATAAACTGTATTAATACATGTGTAAATATACTGCAAACATTAAAACGCGTTAGAAAAAAATTAATTATGCAATAAAACTTTGATTACTGTTACATTTTAGCAATTTTTAGCAAAAAATTGTTTTTTGGTTTTTAACACCAGTTGTTGCTTACACAGAAAGTCGTCATCTGTCCCACAATCATCATGAGACAATTGGCAACATTTTCTGCATTGTCTCTTTTGCTCCCCCCACACCTTTATCAGAAGAATACAAACATGTACAAAAAGGGCTTTCTGCATCAATCTCGTCCATGTCGTCGCTACTGTCGTGGAGAGAAATCTTATCGTCTTCTTCTGACAGCGGTTTTTTTGGCTACAGATGTATGATCTTGTAAGGTGTAAATGTGATTAAATCCGCTTTGGGAGTTAAAGGGGACTAAGCAGCTAGTATGGTTTAGAGGGTTCATTGGTGGGTAATAGAAGCGATACTATGTCTTCTGGGCAGACGATGCCCTGCCGAGAACCGCTACAGGATGGTAGTGGTTCTGTTAGGGATAATCCTCTTTCTGCAAATAGTTTTGAAGAGTTAGGGATGTGAAAAGGAAAGTCCTGGTCACTAAAAATATGTTTGTTTAGTGGGTATACACCTTGTTGAAATTGTTGACAGAGTTGTTCATTGTGGCAACTTTGTTGTAGGCGATTTCGAATACCTATCCGACCTTTAAGTTTGTTACAACATTGCCAGGGTTTGAATGAAGCCAAAATTTAATAGCGTTTGCCTAAAACGTTTTTAATGGGAACAAAAATTCAACATACAGGGGCTGCATTGGTGTTGTTCACAAAAGTGCTTAAACGAAATCGTGAATATGTTTGTCTAAATCCGTCCCACCTTATGGGTGATAAGCAGGAATGAGGCCATCGGATGTTCCATTAATTATCTTTAAAAATTGAAGCTTGTAAATCTGAAAAAATCATTTCAAATTTTCCGGGCTGATTGTCTTAACACATGTAACATACATTTATTATGGTTTTATAAAGAAAATGGTAGAGATGGCTTTTTAAAGCAACTTTTGGCCACTTTTTACCAGCTGACTCTTTTGTTGCTGAAAACTGATGCTTTAGAGAATCTCTCCTAGCCGGTTGAAACGCTATTCTTATAATATTTTTTTTCTTAAACCGTAAAACCTTAGAGTCTATTTCTTAGCAATATTTGACTAATAGTTCTTTATTGTCCGCAGAGAAAACGGGCCGTTTACCTAAACAAACAGCGGCTAATGATTAAGGAGTCTTTTCGGATTCTTAACATAACCTTCCAATGTGCTCTTAGGAATGTCAAAGTATTTTGAAGCTCGTTTGTAGCCCATTTCATCGTTTCTCGCAGCTTTGAGGGCTCGCATCATCATACCTGAATCCCAGGATTCGCGTTTTTTGCAGGCGGTATCAATTGAAATATTAAAAAAGAAACGCTGTAGACGTGACACAAAACATTACAGTAGCCTAATGTAATATCTCATATTAGGCACACTTTAGAGTCTCATATTAGGAGCAATCACGTGGGAACTATCTTGTCCAAATTCTAAGGTTAGGATTAGTGTTTACGCCCCCGTAGTTGCATGTGTCGACAACGAATTTAAGTAGCTATCAACTAATTACTAAGGTGATTTTTAATTTTTTACCTTGAAGATAAAAATTCAGTTTGAACTAGGCCAATTAAAAAACTTTTGACTTGCAAAAAACTTGACTACTGACAGGTAATCGTGGTTCACAGACACTTGATTCCTTGACAGACTACCGAAAACACTACCAGAATTTAGTTTTTACGTTACTTACCAGGCAGCAGCACTTATAAGACTTTAGAAACAGGGGTCTCATATTAGGAACAGATCTTATAATAGCATCATTAACTATATATCTTTATTAGTTTGTTAGTTTTAATCATTTAAATCATTAAATTATTAATAACACTTCCTGCTTAAATATCCGGATTATCATTTTGAAGATTCGGATTCCGCGGGTCAAAATACATAAAAATCAATTTAAAATCTCATTTACCTCAGTCGAAAACGACCCCCTTTACCCCTGTCACACTGTTCACATATTGTTAAGTCGCCTGTTTGACTGGTATGAATGATTCAAGTTCAATTTGCTATGCAGGTGATAACAAAAACGTTATTGGTAAACTGAAGACCATATTAGCTTGATTTAGTCAAACTTACCTTACCACAGTGTGCACAACCTTGGCCAAGAAATTGAGCATTAGCCTTAGCTGAGGCGCCAGCTTCTAAATACACAAATTTTTCCGATTTGCGATATAAATCTCTCTAGTTATACATTTTGAAAGAAGCTATTTTTAATATTTAAATTGATACTAGGATAAAATTTTAGCCCTGTTGCTATCGTCAACAATCTGTGGTCCACAATTTTGATCCAAAAGTTTACTTTAGAAGTCCTTTGGTGATGATAGACTTTGTATCCAGACTTTTTCTTCTTAAAGTGACATTTTCTTTTAAAGTTTGGCGATTATCCTAATTACCTGAACTTTGTTTATTGCTGCTCTAAAAAGCTGGTTAGACGATCAAACAGACTAACTACCCTCTGAGATTGCCCAGCCGTGATATTTGTCTACTTCCAACGCTACGCTTTCCTCAAATCTTTTTCTGGTATTTTATTATCTCTTTCTGGATATTCTGCAGAAACTAATACTTTTTATTTTTCCTTACCTGGCCAGGATAATGTGTATCCAGTAATAATTAATAAACTCTTATTAAGAAAGGGATGAGACTGTTTTCCTTGAATTTTCTTCAAATCATCTTGTGGGACACATCTAATCAAACAACAATTATATTGGTATTTCTTCTAAGTATTTCTTTAATTGTATCTAATTTACAGCAGATTAAGAATATCTTAGGGGACTTCTTTGTAGTAACTTTAAAGGGAGGGAAACTTTATGCGTGCTATTTTTCATCATCATATAACGGGGGTCCTACGGCGATTGCCGCTTCCCGCATTTCAGCCTCCATCTTTTCCTATCTCTCCAATCTCCCTCTTCTAAGCCTTTAGATTGCATTGTTTTTGTAATTTCTCTTCTCCAGGAATTTGGTGGTCTTCCCCTTTTCCTTTTTTCTGGGGAACATACATTAAGGCTTTCTTTGGCCACCGCTCCTCCTCCATTCTCATCACGTGACCATACCATTGTAATTGCCTTCCTTGTATTCTATCTGAAAGAGTATCTCTAATTCCTGTACGGTTTCGTATTTCCTCATTCCTGATTCTTTCCATTCTCGATACTCGACATAACCTTCTAAGATAATCCATTTCCACAACGTCTACTTTATCTCATTCATTCTTTGTCATCGTCCAACATTCGGCACCATATGTGGTAATTGGTTCTACAATTGCTCTGTATACGCGAAGTTTGGTATGCATCTTTATTTTATTAGACCACAGTAATGAATTCAGTATTCGGATGCATTTTTTCCCTTGGGTTATTTGGTTTTGTACATCTATCTTAACTCTGCCATCTGCTGATATGATGCTTCCTAGATATTTATACTGGTTGCAGCCTTTTATGACTGCGTTTTCAAGCCTCAGATCTGTGGTATTTCCTCCAATTTTTAAATATTCTGTTTTGCTTATGTTTACAGTAAGCCCCCATTTGGCATATTCCTCAAATATTTTTCGATTCATATAATTTATATCTTCCTCATCGGTTGCAACCACCACCTGATCATCTGCAAACAACAATGTATACAGAGTTTCTTGTCCCACTTCGATGCCCATAAATCTACATTTATTTCTCCAATTCCTCAATGCTTCTTGGACGTATATTTTAAAGAGTGTCGGTGACAAACAGCATCCTTGCTTTAGGCCTTTAGTGACTTTAAATTCATTTGAGGTTCTGGTTCCAATTTTTACACAACTAACTGCATTTTCGTACAATTTATATATCGCTCGGATACACGTCGAATCCAATCCGGACCTTTTGAGGACCTCAAACATTTTCTTTAACGGGACACTATCATATGCTTTCTCAAGGTCTATAAATACAAAATGGGTCTCTCTACTTCTTTCAACACGCTTTTCAATTATTTGTCGTAGGATAAATATATTATCAAGGCAGGATCTCCCGGTACGAAAGCCGCTTTGTTCTTCAATATCTTGTATCTGTCTTTCAACCCTCTTCTTTATTATTCTGCCGTACAACCGGCCCACAGAGCTCGTCACACTAATACCTCTATAATTGGAACAGTCTCTTTTATTCCCTCTCTTATATATGGAGCTTATATAAGATTTATTCCAATCTTTAGGAATTTCCTGGTCTCCATACATACATTTATTGAAAAGGTCTACTATTAATTCTAAAAGTGCAGTCGGCCCATATTTAACCAGCTCTATGGGAATGTCTGCAGGCCCTGCGGCTTTTCCGTTTTTAACCTCTTTTAAGGTTTCCGTCAATTCAGATAATGTTATTATAGGGATTTCCTGTCTTTCGTCTCTGTTGTCTATTAATTCCCTTATCTTTTCCTATCTGTACTCTACTCTATCCTCTTTCAGCAGTTTCGTATAATATTCTTCCCATTCATTTAACTTTATGAGAGAAATGTTGTCTTCATTTTTCTCATTTTTCCTAAACTGTTTTAATGTTTTCCAAGCTTGCGCCACTTTTGTTCCACCCATAAATCTGTCCAGTTCATCACACTTAGCCTCCCAGTTTATATTTTTTGCCTTATCCACGTCTTTTTTAACTTCTCTATTCCATTTAGCGTATATTTCTCTGTCTTGAGGATCTTTGGATTTAAGCCATATGTAATATGCTTGTTTTTCCTTGAGAACTTTCTCTTCTAGTTCCGTTGACAACCATTCAGGTTTTCCTTTTTTCCGATTTTCAACTTTTCCCAGTGCTTCATTTGCCGCTTCATGAATATATTTTTTAATTTCCTCATACAGACTTTCGGGGTCTAAGTCCTTTGTTTCTATATTTTTTATTTTCTGAGCTATTCTAATTTTATATAAGAACTTTGTCGAATCTTGTTTAAAACTTTCCAGGTTATATTTTATGTTTTCTATGGTTGTTCCTATGTCTGTTACTTCATCATTTTTGTGACTTGATTGTTCTCTCTTAAATGTCACCATTACTTTTGCAATAATCATATGGTGGTCACTTCCACATTCTGGCCCTCTAAACACCTTCACGTCCTTCGTTTTTAGTTTAGAATCTTTACGATGAATGAAATAGTCAATTATTGATTTTAAATTCCTGGTAGGCTGCGTCCATGTAAATTTATGTATATTCTTATGGGGGAAGAAACCATTTAATATTTTCAAAGAATGTGCCTCGCAAAAATCTATTAATCTTTGACCATTGTCGTTCAGAATATCTTCTCCATATCTCCCTATTATTTCACTGTTGGAGCTCTTTCCGGTTCTTGCATTAAGATCACCTAAGATCCAAATTTCTTTCTTCTTATTAATTGTGGCTAGAACAGTTGTTAACTTGTTAAAGTACTCTTCCTTGCTGTCAACCCTTGAGTCATCCGTCGGTGCATATGTTCCAATTACCACTATTTCATGGCCATTTTTCTTAATTTCCATGAGGATAAATCTTTCATCTATTTCTTGCCATGATTTAATACATTTTTTCAGTTTCTGATGTATTGCTGTAGACACTCCTCTTTTAGCTCGTTCGCTCTTTTCTACGCCACTATAGAAATGCAGGTATTCGTTTATCTTTTCATTTCCTCTTCCTTTTTTCTTTACTTCAGTTAATACACAGATGTCTAGTTTCATTTTACTCAGTTCACGGAAGACCTCCTCCTGTTTTGTCCTTATTCCTTGTATGTTCCAAGCACCCAAATTCATAATCCATTTTCTTTGCGAATTTCGTTTATAGTTTAATCCGTCCGAATTCCAAGGCTTTTTGCTGAAATTTTTAACTTTGATCATTTTTCCGAGTATCGAGGAGTTGGCTCGATGCCTCAACCCCCAACTTGGAGGACCAGGGTTTTAAATCAGAGTATCCTTCTCTTAGATAAGTTGCCTTCTGCTATTTTTTATTCTACTATATGAGGTTTAGATTAAGTCCCTTTAAATGTTAAAATCATACTGTCTCTAAGTATAATATCTGTTATACTGGTACCAGTTGGAAACTTTAATGGTTACAATGATGTAGACCCAAACTACGCCCATAAGTTTTTTTATGTGCTATTTACGTCGTCTAAAAATCTGTGGCTGGTGACTTCATTCCCTTTTTATCTTTTGTGTTTTTTTCTTGAAATGTTAATTATATATATATATATATATATATATATATATATATATATATATATATATATATATATAAATAACTATATTATCATCTTTTTGTCAACTTAGAAGTTTTCTACCCTGTGACATATGTCATCTACTCACTTTAGCATAACGTCTATGCCTCTAGAGGTATTTTATTTTGGGCCAAATCCTCAATACTCAAAAAATAAGACTTCCAACTCGTTCAAAAAACAATCTGTCTTAAGTTAGATCGGCTGCGAGTACCAAATAACAGTGAAGTAAAGTAGGAGCTATATATTTTGTTTCGGTGCCAAAAACATTGTAAAATATGACGTCCATAACTTTTAGAATCTTAGTGTGGTGCTCCAGATCATGTTTATTGTAAGATTTTAATGGGCTAGTCTCCATAAGTGCTAAATACTAATTAACTAGAGAATAGAAACTTCTATGTAACCTTTTATTAACAAGTATATTACCCAGTTGTACCACAAAATTAGTAGATTAGTTAGTTGATATATGAAAATTCCTATTTTTGTCTTGATTCGCTTTTAGTAACTTTAATTCTTGACAAAAATAGGAAACGACACCAAATATACAGAAACTACTTAATATATTTTTCTAAAAAGTTCTAGTAATATTGTAATATTAGATTAAAGAATATTCTGACTTGACGGTTTTATTGATTAGTATTTGACAAAGTAGGAACTGGCCTAGAAATTTTTGTACTAAAAAAAGTACATTCGGAGTAGATATTGTAGAACCATTATTACCTTCGAAATATCTCTGTATCATCTTGTAGATATGTATAATATAAATTATAGTCATTACGCAGTTTAATAAATAAATTGTATGGAAATATGCACATGTGTTTCAGTTAAACCTTTTTTTAAAATAACAAAATTGAGTTGTAAACTCTTTGTAATCTTGTAATCTTGTAATCTTGTTTTTCTTTTAGTGCCTATCCTCTGTGGACGTTGGCAATCACTTTGGTCCATACAACTTTGTGATAGCTGCTCTAAATATATGTATGGTAGTCATTCCTGCCCATTGCCTGATGTTCTCCAACCACAATGTCCTTCTGCACTCACGCACAATTTGGATAATACTCCCATAGAAGAATTAAAATTAAAAAAGAAATTCCTAATGGCTACATTTCGACAGCTTAAAAAAAAAGAAAGCATCCATTAGGTCCGGAGCAGGTGCTGACGATATTATGTTCCAGCCAATATGGTTTGCATTTGAAATTATGGAAAGATTTTTGGGCACAGTATATGACGTTCAGGAGACGATAAACACAGAAAAGATGGTAAGTTCATTCAAATATTAAAACCCTTCTTTTTTCTCAATAATTATTTTTATTACTGATTAGTTACATATTATTTCCTGTATTTAAATTATGAAAATAATTAGCAAATTCAGTTAGAATTTCACAAATATTTCTGGGTGAACGCCTGGGTGTATCTGCTATTGGCCTAATACCGGAAGTCTCTGGGTTGGTTTGATTTTGTCTCCAAGAGCCATCAATGTGTACTTCGTCCACTACGGAATCAAAAAGTTCCCGGGGGAGAGTGAATGTTACGAGACTGTTTAGTGTTTCTTAAATAATTGTGTAATAAAATACATGTCATAGTTACCGTTGGTACATTATGTATGTCAATCTCAATTGCCTTTTTTTTTATTAATTTATTTAATGTCGTCCAAACCACTGGAGTTATAGACGACAACAATGGAAAATACATATTATAACAAAGAAAGGTTAATATTAATTACGTACTAACATTAAAGAACATTAAAGAAGATTGATATATTATGTAATATAAGTACAGTCTAGATATTAATTTAAATATCTTTTAGGCCTATAGCCGTTAAAAACTTTATAATATTGTGTAGATGATTATTGTCTCTAAGAAGGTCGCCTATGTCGCTGGGAAGGTTGAGTTTACTTTTGGTTTCCTGGAAAATTTGACATTCGGTTAAAATATGTTTAACTGTACTGTTAGTTTGACACTGGTTGCAGTATGGAGGGTTGTCTTTTGTAATTCGGTAAAGATGTGTATGACGGGTGTGACCAAGTCGAAGTCGAGAAAAGATGACTTGTTTTATCCTAGGTAACACAAAGTCTTGTTTTTGTAAAACATTGTCTTTAATTTGCCTTAGTTTTTCGGAGCACTGCGACCATTTGTTTTGCCAAGCACAACTAACTATGTTTTTTAAGCACAATTTAAGATCACTTGGCACTATACCACATGTTTGTTTTCCTTTGCAGCATTTTGAAGTTCTTTGTAAATGTCTTTATGAATAGGATTGCTGGAGTATATGTTTTTGATGTCACATTCATTGAGTCAGTTATGATTGTATAATTTCTCTGGTCCATTGTGTTAATGAATTTTAGAGCTTCAAGGATTGTGTATAGTTCTGCGTTCGAGATAGTCCAGTTGTTATGCAACTTAAATTTAGCATTATGAGTATTACAGAAAATGGCTGCGCCGACTCCGTCCGTTGTTTTTGATGCATCTGTGTAGATCTGTCGGTAGTCGCTAAATCTATCCATAATATCTTTGAAGTTGTTTATTAATATGGCTGGTGGGGATTCATGTTTATTAAATTTTGATAGATTAGTAATTACTGGTGGTTTATTTACAGTCCATGGAGGAGGAGTGTTTTTGGAAGGATGGTATATTGACGGGAATTGTAATTGTAAACGACAAACTTAAAAAATCTCTTTTAAATTCTAAAAGGATTTGCCCTGTTTCACTACATATGCTTAGTATGGGGCTTGTTCGAAAGGCACCCAAAGCGACTCGCAGTCCCGTATTTTGGATTACATCTAGTTCTTTAAGAACAGATTTTTTGGCTGAGTTATATACCACTGAGCCGTAATCAATTTTTGATCAAACTAATGATGAAAAAATTCGTAGAAGAGTTGCCGTATCGCTGCCCCAGTTGATGTTCGACAGTGGCTTTAAAATATTAATGCTTTGCTGGCAAGTACCTTTTAGATTTTTAATGTGACTTTTCCAATTCAATGTTTTGTCAAATGTAAGACCGAGGAACTTTATTTCTTTTACGAAGATCAGATTTTTACCATTCACTGTTAAAATTGGATTATACTTTTTTCGCTTTTTTGAGAAGAGCATGCATTTTGTTTTTTCGTTAGAGAAACTGAGTCCTGTTTTGTCAGACCATTTCTGGAGATTGTTTAATGCGCTTTGCAGGATTCTTTGGGTGGATTCTAGATTTGTTCCTCTTAGTAGGATAACCAGATCGTCTGCGTATAGTCTTGCTTTGGGGGATTCCATTTTCCTGGATTCGACTTGATGATAGTGTTTCATTTGATCGTACTTTAAATGTTCTAAGTTTTAATTTTAATTGCCTTTTTAAATATTCGAAAAACGCTAGTTATCCCTTTCAGTCACACACCTAGAAAGAGGCATCCAAAAATTATAAAATTTGGTAGATATATTTGAGGGAAGTAACTAAACCAATACGTAACAAAAAAAATACTTCCCCTCCATCGGTTTTTTTGTTACAACTTGTACCTCACAAGGTAAATATTGCCTTTAAAGATGTTCCAAAAAAAAAAACAAGTTAACTAGAGATGTCTACTAATTAGACATATTTGACCTGCAAAATATTTTCTTGGGTATAAGTCAATTCCCATTGATGTTTGAAATCTTATATAATAAATGTACCTCTTGAGGTACAGTGTGACTGAAAGGGCTAATTGATTTCATTTATCTTTTTCTGTTATGTCTTCTCCAAATCTTTTGTTAATTAAGGCTTTTATTTTCAGAAATCTATGAAAAACTACGAATGATCCAAAGACTACTAGAAAATTTCACAGAAAAGTATCATCTGCGTGCAAAGAGTGTCTATCAGCAAGATCTTTAAATATCCAGTGGTGGACTTAAAAATAAAAGACTTTATATTTAATATAGACATGTGTTATATTACGTAATTTTAATAAATTTTATATTGTATATTTTTTAAAAATAAATAATCTAATTTAAAATGTCTTTTACTTTCCTGTCCTGAAATTTAATTCCAACCCATTTCATTAAAAATATAAAGAATCTAAAAAATAAAAATAAATTTATTTTCCTAAATCTTCAGCGATTCTTTCAAGTTTTGTCTTAAAATTTCATTTCGACTCGATTTGATGAGCCCCATTTCATTAAAAATATAAAGAATCTAAAAAATAAAAAAAAAAATTTCTCCCTAAAAAAAAATTATTTTCCTTCAACGATTCCTTTAAGTTTTGTCTTAAAATTTCATTTCGACTCAGCTTCATTAACCCCATTTCATTAAAAATATAAAGAATCTAAAAAATAAAACAAATAATTTTCCTAAATCTTCAACAATTCTTTCAAGTTTTGTCGTAAAATGTCATTTCGACTCGGTTTCATAAAAGCCCTCCCGCCCTTTGTTTCCCATCTCTTTAAAACATTACTTAAGTAACTAAAATTCACAACTCCCGTACCATACTTAAGTGATGACATCTATTGGTGAAGCCAAAAAGTAGAGAAATAACATTTAATACAATACTGAATCTTTTCAAGTACGAAAAATAAACTTGTTCAAATACCTTGATATTAGTACAAATCTTTTCAGGATTTCTTTTTAATGGAGGAAGGCATGTTTGAAGAAAATGATACACCAAAGCTATTTTAAACATTTATTCGAAAATAAGTAATATTACACTACAACGATATTTTACACATTACATGTATTTTTTAATATTATTTTATTAAACAATCCACCCAGCTTTTGATCCAGATACAAAGATTCTCTTATAGTTGACTGCTTCATCGTTACCTACAAATAAAAGCTATTAGAAATCAAATGAATATTAAGTTATTTTTTTAATATCTGTCTTCATTCACAGTTTGATACAGTTATATTCTGTTTCGTGATCACTACTCCTCTGTTGGAGTACTATTGTTTTAGTTACAATCATTTATTTTCTCACACTTCAACAAACTGTGAGTAAAGGCGCAACAAGAGAACAGCCGCAAAACAGGTCATTTTCCCGTGTATATCTCCATAAGGTAATGAATACGTTAATACAAAAAACAAACGGGGCGGCATTGACAAAACGGCATCAAGCTTGTAACGTCCAAATGGATCAACGTACAACAACGTGCAAGGTATCGATAGAAAGGAGAGGTTGTAATGAATATGTTAAAATAAAAATAAAACGCAGAGACATTGACAAAATGGCACTAAGCTTGTAACATCCAAACGGCTCAACGTACAATAACGTGCAAGGTATCGAGGAGGTGGTAACGAACATGCTAAAACAAAAATCGAACGCAAAAACATTGCCAAAACGGCACTACAGCAAATATCTGTTGTTATTAGTCAGATTAGTATGTGTAACACGTTAACTGAAAGAGAAGAGATATCTAATACGTAAACACATAAAAACAAAAGACAAAGACATTGTCAAAACGGCACTATATCGGATCTTCGTTGCTACTAATCGGATATAGGAAATAATAATCAAAGCAGTCTACATGCGAATATTAAAAAACATCAAAAATCATGAAAGGCAACACGCAAAAACTAATAAACATATACAGTCGGAAAGGAAATAATGATCACAAGCAGTACACATCAAAGAAAATACGGTAAAAATATTATACAACATACTCAATTATACAAACGAGACATGAACCTGTAAATTAACAACAAATAATATTAAAACGTAGCGAGTACATATCTAGATAGGCGTAATCTTTGGAAAAAACGAGAGACAACCGAACAAAAATTTGTGAAATATGCTCAAATACAACAAAACTATGTAAACTACAGTCACAAATAAAGAACTGTAAAGAAATAAACAAATACTTGTATAGGGGTAATATGCTAAAAATATAATAAAACTATGTTGAATACTGTCAAAATAAATACCTACAAAGAAAAATAGGCAAAATATAACGTGAAAAATGCTAAAATATAATAAATATAATGTTGTTCTGAAGCTATTTTTTTGTGGCATTGTAAATTAATTACTATTAAACTGCGAATAAGCCACAATTAAAGATAAAAATACGTTTATTGACGTTTCAAGTTCCACTTCGGAAATCGTTCTCAAAATACAAACAGTAAATTAAACAAATTTTGTTTTTTGTTACATAGTGAAAAATTCTTCTAATAATTTAATTTTATCTAACTCATTTATATTGATAATTCAGACATACATTATGCATTTTAAAGTAGACGACTTTAAAATAATATTGCCAATATTGTTGAGTTGCGCTCCTGGGACGACTTTACTTATAAGATAGTTCATTCGATTACATGAAATCAACTTTAACTTGAGAATATCCGTCAGAAAAAATCATAGCATGTAATTCGTCTTTAAAAAGACAAACACATGACATGATGACAGTAAAATTCTCCTGTTAGTGATTCCATAGTAAATTATGAGGGAAAACCCAGGAAAAAAACCTCATAATACAATCTGAAAATAAATCTTATATTAAAAATAGAGAATTTGATAGATCTCAAATATGTAAACACGCATGGGATAATGAACATAGGGTTCAATGGAATAATTCAAATGTAGTCCTAAAAGAATAGGTTGGTAAAAAAAGAAAAATCAAAGAAGCGGCTCTAATTATGCTAAATTAGGCCAATTGTGTCCCAAATTCCTCGGCAGAATGTAGTAGGATCTGGTTACCAATATTGAAAGAGGAAGTTAATAATAAGAAAATACCAGTATTAGTAAATCAGTAACATATAGACGATACATCATTTATATTTTTAAATAACGTAACATATAAAATCAGAATTTTGATGTTTGTTGAAGGTAAACTAAATTCACGAACAAATACTTACAATGTCGGGATAGTATTAGGAGGTTTTTTTCCTGGTTTTTCCCTAATTACTATGAAATCACTAACAGAAGAATTTTACTGTCATCATGTCATGTGTTTGTCTTTTTAAAGACGAATTACATGCTATGATTTTTTTTTTTGACGTATATTCTCAAGTTAATGTTGATTTCATGTAATCGAATGAACTATCTTATAAGTAAAGTCGTCCCAGGAGCGCAACTCAACAATATTGGCAATATCATTTTAAAGTCATCTACTTTAAAATGCATAATGTATGTCTGAATTGTCAATATAAATGAGTCAGATAAAATTAAATTATTAGAAGAATTTTTCACTATGTAACAAAAAAAAATTGTTTAATTTACTGTTTGTATTTTGAGAACGATTTCCGAAGTGGAAATTGAAACGTCAATAAACGTATTTTTATCTTTAATTGTGGCTTATTCCCAGTTTAATAGTAATTAATAAATATAATGTATGTAAACTACAGTCAAAAAAACACTCTACAAAGAAAGATGAAGCAAAAAAATAACGAAAAACATATCTTAAAACAGAAGAGTTACTAATATGTAAAACAAGTAAAAAAGTAATAAACACGTACTGACGGATAGCAAATAATGCTTAAATAAAATCGACGTGCAATGAAGTAATAAAACACTAAACTACTACAGGAACTACTGATCAAAGCAGTCGACATGCAATGAAAAATACATTAAAAAAACATCAAAGAGACAACACGCAAAAAGTAATAAGCACCAACCGACTAATAGGAAATAGTGATCAAAGCAGGTGACATGCAATAAAAATACATTAAAAAACAGTAAAATTATAAGAGGAAACATGCAAAAAACTACTAAACACCTACGCATCGGAAAGGTGATAAAATACAGTCAATACAATAAAACATACTGAATTATGCTAAAGACGAGACATAAGACAGAAAATTAGCGACATATAGAAAAGAACATCAAAATGTCTCACAAAAAAAAGCAAAGAGCAAAGCCGCCTAAACACAGTAACAATAAAATAAAACATTAAAAACCATTATTCCTCGCAGCCGTAACAAGAAATAATGCATAAAGTCGACGAACTATCGTGAAAAATAAACATCAAAAACATACACACAAAATGTAAAAAAAATAAAAAAAGTAATCTAGCATTTAACATGTAATCGTAGCAATAAAAACATCAAAAAGGACAAGAGAAGTTATGCATAAAAAAACATTACTAGTCACCATATGACGGCAAAAGAAATTAGTGCATAAGTCGTCAAAATACAGTGAAAATACAAAAATATCTACCAAAATACTGCTAAAGGTAAAGGTAAAAACAGTGTCAAAATAGTAGAGTAGAGCTAGACGTAATCTTTGGAAAAAACGATACAACCGAACGAAAATTTGTGAAATATGCTCAAATACAATAAACTTATGTAAACTGCTGTCGCAAATAAGAAACCTGCAAATAAATAAACAAAAATACAGGGGTAATATGCTAAAAAAATAATAAATTATTGTCAAAAATAAATACGTGTAAAGAAAAGAAGCAAAATATAACGTGAAAAAATGCTGAAATATAATAAAACTATGTCAATTACAGTCACAAATAAATACCTGCAAAGGAAATAAGCCAATATACATATACCGAAAAACACATACCTTAAAAAACGGAATACAGCATGTGTTTGATGTAAAAACAAGCAACTATATATAATAATCATTATTTGTCTGATTAAACACTATTTGCGAAATCACTCACACTACGGCTGCAGAAGCTTGGAATACTGTCTATGTACAGAACATAGCGACCCCAATGTTCTCAGAAACCAACACGGAAACAGTAGACACACTAACAGTTTATGTATGTTGCAGATGCTATACACTCTGTCACTGTAGTGTCACACGCCGCTTGTACTGTTAAATATCACAGAATACTAGCGGTGTGTAACAATATAGTTTCTGAACGATACGAGGTCTAATTTGGATGACTGAACACTTACATACTGATTTGAAAACTGTACAACCAAGTGCTTCCACCCCATGCATCGATAACAAAAATCCTTCAAAAAGCCGATAACTGTGTCATACAATATTCTTTCAGGAATTGCGGTTTACGATCTAACCAACAGACTAAGAGAAAACGATAACTGGTTATGTACTACAGAAAAACAATTAATTTTATCATCTGTAGTTTTAAATGAAAATAGGAAATAACAATTACCTAAATATGCAATGATGTCCGCCAGATTGTAACTCTAAAATGGTACTAAATGGCCAACAAGGCCTGTCGTTCGATAGATCCAATATTATGTTATTGTTATTGACCAAAAAATCAACCGAATCGACGGCTTTGACAAAACACAAAAAATATGTGTAATAGAACCACTGAAAGACCAAAAGACTGATATTATCGATCAACAAACCCAATAGTAATCGGTAGGGTCTGTGACAAGCAAACGCAAGGACAATGCCAAAACGGAACTAAGCTTGAAACGTCCAAACGGCTCAACGTTCACCAACGTGCAAGGTATCGATGGAAAGAGGAAGTGGTAACGAATATGTTAAGATAAAAATAAAACGCAAAGACATTGCCATAAGGGCACCAAGCTTGTAACGTATAAACGGGTCAACGTACAACAATCTGCTACTAAAGGACATCGGCAAATAGAATACCATTTTACGTTAGGAGCACATACTAGAAAAGAAAAGTCACTCTTATTTAAGATTAAATGATATTATTCTCTTGGTGACTCTTCGTAATCCTTTGCCATATCCTCTGGCGAAAGAACTGAGCAAAGAACTGAACTTTCAAAACTATCTCACTAGACTAAAAGTGTCCTTACGATGTTGTTAAATTTATCTACCAATACAGCTTCCCCCACCCTTATTATATAATTGATTATTTCACGCATGCGCCATTAACACGGTCAAAGGTCAAAGTGTGCCTTAATGTATTAGGTTAGATGGTCTCTATGTGTCTCTGTACGTCTCTGCGTACCACTGTCTACGTGTCACAGATGGCTCTGTGTGTCTCTGTATGTATCTGCGTACTTCTGTCTACGTGTACTGAAAAACGTCACACGGCACGTCAAAACGTCACGCGTTACGTCATTCAGCGTCGAGTCACCGTCATGTCAGCGTAGAGTTAGCGTCGAGTCAACGTCGAGTCAGTGTCATATGAGCGTCGAGTCAGCGTCGAGTCAGCATCATGTCAGCGTCGAGTCAGCGGCTAGTCAATGGTTATAGAATGCAGAATGAACAACTCGAAACAGTTTTGACACCTACAAGTGAACCTCTTGTAGAAATAAACAATTATTTGAAAACTTCACATCAATCAGAGAAGCATAAAGAAATCAGCGGATACCAAAACAATAATCTGAAAAATACGCAACAGAAGGGTGAAGAGAGGACGAAGAAGAAGATAAGCACCTTTAAAAATATTGGCATCATTCACCAGACATTGATAGAGCTTACGGTTCGCAGTATGTTTGGAAAACTAATAAATGGATAATGGGCAATAATGCGTCCGTTCTCTTGTTGCCCCTTTACTACTGTGATTTTCAACTCCGTTCTTTTTCATTTAAAAAACTCATTTTTGTTGACACACCCTCAGTATATGTTTTACCCATATTTGTCATTCTTGAATATGTACTCTCACTCATTATTTTCATTATTCAAATTCTACTTTAAAACACCGAAGACATTTTCAACAATGACACAACAACTTGACAGTTTGTAATTGAAAGTACGTTCCATTGTGTCAAGATTAAAATTACCTAAAAATGGTTTCATTATATGTTTATGTAAAACAAAAGCTCCATCACCAAGAAATACCTTGGGTACATTTATTTGGTCCGGGTAAGGGAGCGTCTGGTGACAAATGATGGTCTCTGTGAGTGTCTGTCTCAAATGAGTGTCTGTATCAATTTTTTGCCAAAATAAATAGTTTTGAAAATTTTCTCCATCACTTATGCGTCCCTGGCCACCAATATCAGCTAAAATAAATGTTTGCTTAAAATTATAATATTACGAGCCACTGTGTGCTAAGCAATTAATTACAATATGCTTCCCATCTATAGCTCCGACACACCATGGAAACTTATTTCTAAATCCCTTTTCTTTAGTTAACCATTCTGCTGGTGTTTGTGGTAACTGAAAAAAAAGTAATTTATTCTTTCAGAAAGTAAACAGTTCAGAATCTCAACTAGATGACGAAATGTCTACTGCATCAGAGCCAGTCACTTTCTCATCACAGCCAGTCACTTTGCCATCACAGCCAGTCACTTTGCAACCACAGTCAGTCCCATTGCAACCACTACAAAATACTAGGCAAAATAAAGGAAAAAAGAAAGACAACATAGGTGAAACACAAACTAAAATATCACAGACTTTAGACACTATGAACCAAGTGTTAAAAGATAAAAGAAATAAAGAACAAGATGAAGACGAGTGCGATATCTATACAAAACTTTTAGCTAAAAGAATACGAAAATATCCCGAGTCAATGCGAGCAAGAATTATGTAACAAATAGATGGTTTACTTTTGGAAACTCCAGTTGATCTACTATCAAACGCCTGCTCACGTAATTCATCGTCATCAGTTTCACCATATTCAGATGACCAATACCAAACTTCAACACCCTCTTCAGTGCATGTCTTTCCACAGGCTCAACAATCTCAACAACATGCTTATGTCATGCAACCATCAGAATCATCACAACAGTCTAGTACTCAGGAAATAAATAGTGAACCTCAAAACCAAATGACTCTAATTGAAATATTATTTAACTAAATTTCAACGCTACCCAAATGTAAATATCATTTATTTTTTTACGTTTAGTTTGTTTTTAAGTTTAATTTGATACTGTATTATTTGACCAATTTGATTAAACATAATTTGAAACTACTTGTGTTACTTTACCTTTATTTGGTTCTTTAGTACAGAGTTGATAGCTTTGCATACTTCAGGAATAATTAACGAAATGGCTGGTGTAGACACCTTGAATAAGTAGTGGAGACTTCGATAACTAACCCCCGTTGCTAAACTAGCGTAAGGTTAATGCCAATCGTATTTTTGGTGGTATAGGCATTCTCAGTCTAGTTTGGTTTTTCTGTATCATGGGTTCTATTTTATTTAACAACAATTCAAAATCTGTAGGTGACATTCTGCAAAAGTTAGAAAACTCGTCAGCATCTTCAGCCAGCAACTCCTCAAAACAAAATTTCCATACTGATTCTGTAACAAAAATTATTTCACTCATTAATTTCGTACATCCTATATTCACATTTATGCACATAAGGAAATTTGTAATAGTATTTACTTACATCGTTCTATTGCGACGAATATCTTTCATCCACCATATTCTTTGACGACGGCGTCTTTGATTTCTTTTTTAAACATTCAAATAATTATTTATATTGAGAAGATATAACGTTATCGTCGTAATTACCTCCACGTCTTCCATCGTTGCGAGTCGTTTGGTAAATGAGGACTAGAGAACTGAGTGTGAACAGTATCTGAAATACGTATGAAGTAGTTTTCTGGCACCAAGTTGACAAAAAGAGGTCCTTGTGTCAAATGAAATCGTAGGCTTCCACGGCCAGAGTCAGAATTATAGTTTATTCGTCTTCCGGGTTTGGACCGTGTCATTCGTGAGTGACCCAAAAGTGGGTTCATCTCGACGTTTCGCTACAATTGTATGTAGCTTCTTCAGGAGAACAAAGAAAAAGAAATCAAAAGACAGGAAGATGGGTAGTTAGCAACGGTAACTCAGTTACTCAACGCAACCAGAGGCGAATACTAACTACCAGGATGGGCATTTGGTCACAGTAACTCAACTACTTAACGCAGCCTGAGGTGAAAACCAAATGCCAGGACAGGGATTCACGTTCAACAGCTCAGAACACTAACGCGAGTGAATCCGGGGATTCACTCTCCGCCTCTCGACGCGTTAGTGTTCTGAGCTGTTGGACGTGAATCCCTGTCCTGGCATTTGGTTTTCACCTCTGGCTGCGTTAAGTAGTTTAGTTACTGTGATCAAATGCCCATCTTGGTAGTTAGTATTCGCCTCTGGTTGCGTTGAGTAACTGAGTTACCCTTGCTAACTACCCATCTTCCTGTCTTTTGATTTCTTTTTCTTCGTTCTCCTGAAGAAACTACATACAATTGTAGCGAAACGTCGAGATGAACCCACTTTTGGGTCACTCACAAATGACACGGTCCAAACCCGGAAGACGAATAAACTATAAAGGTCCTTGTGTCATTGAGACGTAGCTGATTGTATTGGCGAATTAATTTCGAGTGTTAATAGTTGGAGAAAATTTTCTGAAATACGTATCAAATAGTTTTCTGGCACCAAGTTGACAAAAAGAGTTCCTTGTGTCATTGAGAAGTAGCTGATTGTTTTGGAGAATAAGATTTCGAGTGTTAGTAGTTGGAGAAATAAGTCAGGTGTTTCGTGCAGTCTGCAGAAGGATTGCAGATACGAGAGGAAGGAAGCCGAGGCGAATAGTGGCAGATCACATCTCTGTGGAGCGTAGACGATTCTGGGGATGGTCCAAAAACAACCAACGAAGGAAAGGTCAGTGAGTTTTGTTTCACAATTGAAATTTTTGTATCTGTGAAGGATTTATGTTGACATCATTGTCATTACCATTCAAATTTAAAGAGTAGATTTCTGTTTGATTAATCAAAAGATTAAAGTTTTGTTTTTGGAAGTAAAGTAAAGATTTTCATTGAAATTGGTTTTCAATCGGCATTAATTTTAAGAAGATTTAAAATATTCTGATTGTAAAAATTTTATTATGTTTCTGGTATGATGATTGATAAGATAACGGCAAAATTTGATAATAGTTTTTTTTATTCTTCTTAAAATAAAATAAAGAATACTTATATTTTTTGTAACATACTATTTTTTTGTATTATTATCCTTCTTCTCTATCCCTATAAAGAACAACTAGAAAATATTTGAACCGAACATAGTTATTATAAGGAGTTTTATTTTACATTGATAACAATTAAATTATGTCTTGATTTGCTTAAGCAAATAAAGTAAAAGTCAAAGTAAACAACTATAACAATACATAGAACGAAATATTTTCTTTCAAATACAATTTGAACTAGAGACTCTCAAAATTGCATTCCCTATAAAAAAAAATTAATAAACCAGTCAACAACAATATACCAGACAATATTGATTCTCCTACGGATGTATTTCTTCAACTCTTTACAAAGGACCTTATTAATAATATTGTTTTTCAAACAAATTTATATGCGGTCCAAAATAGCGATGGTAATGAGAATAGTTTTACACAAACCAATGCAGAATAAATGCGAGTATTCTTAGCAATGAATTTACTAATGGGAATAAAGGGACTTCCTAGTCTTAGAGACTACTGGTCTTCCAGAGCGGATCTTTGAGATGTGTATATTAGTTTTTGTACGCCAAAAGATCAGTTTGTGTGGTTGCTCAAAAACTTGCATTTAAATGACAATTCTCTTCAACCTAAAAGACAAAAATAAATAAAAAGTCCATCGAAATAAATTTTTCAAGATATCGTGATAAACAAAATTTATGTATTAATTTAAGATAAGATTTAATGTAGATTAGAATAGAAATTTTTGCTGGCCTACGACTTTGACCGTTCTCAACAAATTGTAGACAAACCACTTTGTGTAGAATTAGAAAAGCCTCATTACCAGTAAGTTTTAATCTTTTCATTGTTTGTATAATCGAGTATTACATGACCATATTTTAATCTTTTGAAATATGTATAAATTGTGTGTTTACAACCAAAGACAAAACCAATTTTAAAGTAAGCTATTTAGTTTTTTCTCTGAAACAGAAATTAAGCTTTTCCAAAATCATGGTAAACACAATTTGAGCTTTTGATTGGACGGTCATTTTTGAATGGGAATTTGTGAGCCGATTAGGAGGGCCGGAGAAGGCAGTTGTAACTTGGTCATCGAGAAGAAAAGTCGCGCCTCTACAGAGGGTGTGTTTGTGAGTTTGTATACTGACATTGTGAAAGGAAGTTAGCAGAATTGTGAAAGGAAATTTCAAGTCGATGAAAAGGTATCCTTGGATCTAAATTGGGCAGTGTTCTAAAATAAGTATCAAATAGTTTTCTGGCACCAAGTTGACAAAAAGAGTTCCTTGTGTCATTGAGTAGCTGATTATTTTGGAGAATAAGATTTCGAGTGTTAATAGTTGGAGAAATAAGTCAGGTGTTTCGTGCAGTCTGCAGGAGGATTGCAGATACGAGAGAAAGGAAGCGGAGGCGAATAGTGGAAGATCACATCTCTGCGGAGCGTGGACGATTCTGGGGATTGTCCAAAATACAACCAACGAAGGAATGGTCAGTGAGTTTTGTTTCACAATTGAAATTTTTGTATCTGTGAAGGATTTATGTTGACATCATTGTCATTACCATTCAAATTTAAAGAGTAGATTTCTGTTTGATTAATCAAAAGTTTAAATTTTTGTTTTTGGAAGTAAAGTAAAGATTTTCATTGAAATTGGTTTTCAATTGGCATTAATTTTAAGAAGATTTACAATATTCTGATTGTAAAAATTTTATTATGTTTTTGGTATGCTGATTGTTAAGATAACGGCAAAATTTGATAACAGTTTTTTTTATTCTTCTTAAAATAAAATAAAGAATACTTATATTTTTTGTAACATACTATTTTTTTGTATTAATATCCTTCTTCTCTATCCCGATAAAGAACAACTAGAAAATATTTGAACCGAACATAGTTATTATAAGGAGTTTTATTTTACATTGATAACAATTAAATTATGTCTTGATTTGCTTAAGCAAATAAAGTAAAAGTCAAAGTAAACAACTATAACAATACATAGAACGAAATATTTTCTTTCAAATACAATTTGAACTAGAGACTCTCAAAATTGCATTCCCTATAAAAAAAAATTAATAAACCAGTCAACAACAATATACCAGACAATATTGATTCTCCTACGGATGTATTTCTTCAACTCTTTACAAAGGACCTTATTAATAATATTGTTTTTCAAACAAATTTATATGCGGTCCAAAATAGCGATGGTAATGAGAATAGTTTTACACAAACCAATGCAGAATAAATGCGAGAATTCTTAGCAATGAATTTACTAATGGGAATAAAGGGACTTCATAGTCATAGAGACTACTGGTCTTCCAGAGCGGATCTTTGAGATGTGTATATTAGTTTTTGTACGCCAAAAGATCAGTTTGTGTGGTTGCTCAAAAACTTGCATTTAAATGACAATTCTCTTCAACCTAAAAGACAAAAATAAATAAAAAGTCCATCGAAATAAATTTTTCAAGATATCGTGATAAACAAAATTTATGTATTAATTTAAGATAAGATTTAATGTAGATTAGAATAGAAATTTTTGCTGGCCTACGACTTTGACCGTTCTCAACAAATTGTAGACAAACCACTTTGTGTAGAATTAGAAAAGCCTCATTACCAGTAAGTTTTAATCTTTTCATTGTTTGTATAATCGAGTATTACATGACCATATTTTAATCTTTTGAAATATGTATAAATTGTGTGTTTACAACCAAAGACAAAACCAATTTTAAAGTAAGCTATTTAGTTTTTTCTCTGAAACAGAAATTAAGCTTTTCCAAAATCATGGTAAACACAATTTGAGCTTTTGATTGGACGGTCATTTTTGAATGGGAATTTGTGAGCCGATTAGGAGGGCCGGAGAAGGCAGTTGTAACTTGGTCATCGAGAAGAAAAGTCGCGCCTCTACAGAGGGTGTGTTTGTGAGTTTGTATACTGACATTGTGAAAGGAAGTTAGCAGAATTGTGAAAGGAAATTTCAAGTCGATGAAAAGGTATCCTTGGATCTAAATTGGGCAGTGTTCTAAAATAAGTATCAAATAGTTTTCTGGCACCAAGTTGACAAAAAGAGTTCCTTGTGTCATTGAGTAGCTGATTATTTTGGAGAATAAGATTTCGAGTGTTAATAGTTGGAGAAATAAGTCAGGTGTTTCGTGCAGTCTGCAGGAGGATTGCAGATACGAGAGAAAGGAAGCGGAGGCGAATAGTGGAAGATCACATCTCTGCGGAGCGTGGACGATTCTGGGGATTGTCCAAAATACAACCAACGAAGGAATGGTCAGTGAGTTTTGTTTCACAATTGAAATTTTTGTATCTGTGAAGGATTTATGTTGACATCATTGTCATTACCATTCAAATTTAAAGAGTAGATTTCTGTTTGATTAATCAAAAGTTTAAATTTTTGTTTTTGGAAGTAAAGTAAAGATTTTCATTGAAATTGGTTTTCAATTGGCATTAATTTTAAGAAGATTTACAATATTCTGATTGTAAAAATTTTATTATGTTTTTGGTATGCTGATTGTTAAGATAACGGCAAAATTTGATAACAGTTTTTTTTATTCTTCTTAAAATAAAATAAAGAATACTTATATTTTTTGTAACATACTATTTTTTTGTATTAATATCCTTCTTCTCTATCCCGATAAAGAACAACTAGAAAATATTTGAACCGAACATAGTTATTATAAGGAGTTTTATTTTACATTGATAACAATTAAATTATGTCTTGATTTGCTTAAGCAAATAAAGTAAAAGTCAAAGTAAACAACTATAACAATACATAGAACGAAATATTTTCTTTCAAATACAATTTGAACTAGAGACTCTCAAAATTGCATTCCCTATAAAAAAAAATTAATAAACCAGTCAACAACAATATACCAGACAATATTGATTCTCCTACGGATGTATTTCTTCAACTCTTTACAAAGGACCTTATTAATAATATTGTTTTTCAAACAAATTTATATGCGGTCCAAAATAGCGATGGTAATGAGAATAGTTTTACACAAACCAATGCAGAATAAATGCGAGAATTCTTAGCAATGAATTTACTAATGGGAATAAAGGGACTTCATAGTCATAGAGACTACTGGTCTTCCAGAGCGGATCTTTGAGATGTGTATATTAGTTTTTGTACGCCAAAAGATCAGTTTGTGTGGTTGCTCAAAAACTTGCATTTAAATGACAATTCTCTTCAACCTAAAAGACAAAAATAAATAAAAAGTCCATCGAAATAAATTTTTCAAGATATCGTGATAAACAAAATTTATGTATTAATTTAAGATAAGATTTAATGTAGATTAGAATAGAAATTTTTGCTGGCCTACGACTTTGACCGTTCTCAACAAATTGTAGACAAACCACTTTGTGTAGAATTAGAAAAGCCTCATTACCAGTAAGTTTTAATCTTTTCATTGTTTGTATAATCGAGTATTACATGACCATATTTTAATCTTTTGAAATATGTATAAATTGTGTGTTTACAACCAAAGACAAAACCAATTTTAAAGTAAGCTATTTAGTTTTTTCTCTGAAACAGAAATTAAGCTTTTCCAAAATCATGGTAAACACAATTTGAGCTTTTGATTGGACGGTCATTTTTGAATGGGAATTTGTGAGCCGATTAGGAGGGCCGGAGAAGGCAGTTGTAACTTGGTCATCGAGAAGAAAAGTCGCGCCTCTACAGAGGGTGTGTTTGTGAGTTTGTATACTGACATTGTGAAAGGAAGTTAGCAGAATTGTGAAAGGAAATTTCAAGTCGATGAAAAGGTATCCTTGGATCTAAATTGGGCAGTGTTCTAAAATAAGTATCAAATAGTTTTCTGGCACCAAGTTGACAAAAAGAGTTCCTTGTGTCATTGAGTAGCTGATTATTTTGGAGAATAAGATTTCGAGTGTTAATAGTTGGAGAAATAAGTCAGGTGTTTCGTGCAGTCTGCAGGAGGATTGCAGATACGAGAGAAAGGAAGCGGAGGCGAATAGTGGAAGATCACATCTCTGCGGAGCGTGGACGATTCTGGGGATTGTCCAAAATACAACCAACGAAGGAATGGTCAGTGAGTTTTGTTTCACAATTGAAATTTTTGTATCTGTGAAGGATTTATGTTGACATCATTGTCATTACCATTCAAATTTAAAGAGTAGATTTCTGTTTGATTAATCAAAAGTTTAAAGTTTTGTTTTTGGAAGTAAAGTAAAGATTTTCATTGAAATTGGTTTTCAATTGGCATTAATTTTAAGAAGATTTAAAATATTCTAATTGTAAAAATTTTATTATGTTTCTGGTATGCTGATTGATAAGATAACGGCAAAATTTGATAATTTTGCCGTTTTTTTTTTTCTTTTTAAAATAAAATAAATAATACTTATATTTTTTGTAACATACTATTTTTTTGTATTATTATCCTTCTTCTCTATCCCGATAAAGAACAACTAGAAAATGTTTGAACCGAACATAGGTAATATAAGGAGTTTTATTTTACATTGATAACAATTAAGTTATGTCTTGATTTGCTTAAGCAAATAAAGTAAAAGTTAAAGTTGTAACGATAATATTTTGCCTACCACGGGGGCATTAATACGGGAGATAGAAAATTGGGGGAAAAACTATTGGGGGTGGAGATAAGGCAAGCAAAATAATCGCTACTGATGCGAACGGCACTCAGGGTTTGGTAGGAGAGCTGGGATCGTGGATAAGTAAAAGATAAGGGCATTGGTATGGGGCAACTACAAAAAAATTAAATAAAGGGCTCTTGGGATAAACAAAATAAAAATAAACAAGAAACACCTCAAGGAATTTATTATAGGGCGCCACTTGAGGTGCCTAATTATACCTATTACAACCACTGGTTGTAACTAGGGAAATAATTAGAAAACAAATCAAAACATAAAAAACATATCTTTTTCAAATAAGAATCAAAAAAGGTTTGGCTCAAAAAAATAAATAAAAAGTTAAGACAACAAAATTTAACATTTATTTATGTGTCACCACAAACAGTTACAAAATAGAGAAATGCAAAATACAAAAAAACTTACGTGTCATCCGCTTACAAACTCCAGGAGTTGGAGATATTACATAATCTTAAAAAATTTATATAGAGGTTAACCTTCTTTTAAAATAAAACAAACTAATAGTAAAAAAAAACGAGCTGTCACAAGTTACCATTAAATTAAAAAAAAAAAACTAAACACACAAATTGACAGCTCAACTCAAAACCTAAAATTTACAATTTTAAATGTCAACGAAAGCAATTATTTAATTCAAAACAAATTGTCTCTTTACTTTAAAATTTGATCAAAAAGTTACCTGGATTTTCACTAACAAAATGCACTAGAATTTGTGGAACCAGACGCCACTGGAATATCCGAAACCATAACTGGAACTGAGGGCTTTACTCTCTGTGCAATGAACACAACTATCTATCTCCATATCTTCATATCTCGAACAAATCTATCTCCATACTGCCAAAAGCCTTGGATGATAACCAGGGAGACACAAAACGAGGATGGAATCGACGATTCTTCCATTCCTCACTCAAACATTTACTGAACCATTAACTTCACACTGCTACACATTTTCTTCATAAAAAAAGACGAACAAACGTCTTCATAAAAAAACACAAACAACGAGGAACATTTCGAATTTGAAGTCAAATTCGGACATAACGTTGACCGCTTTTCACCGCGGCTCCAACGATAGTGAAGAAATTCTATTAAAATTGAACGCATACATACAAACGCTGACATAACAAGACACCACGAAACGACGTACATATCCTTTTGTGACGCATTAAAATTGCGGATTCTAATAAAACAAGAATTTTCCGAGGAACGAGGAAGTTAAAATAAATAAACAACTCTAAAATGGTTTATTTCAACTTGGCCGACCTAAGAAAGAAATGAAAAGATATTTGGGTTTAAATACGTACGAAATATTTTTAGATCTATCAAAAATATATAAGGTGATTTTAATATTTCGTATACGAGGGGACTTCAATATACTTCAAAGAATCAATGAAATTGAAAATGCTACAAAGTAAACAATCATAACAATACATAGAACGAAATACTTTCTTTCAAATAGAATTTGAACTAGAGACCCTCAAAATTGCATTCCCTATAAAAAAAATTAATGAACCAGTCGACAACAATATACCAGACAATATTGATTCTCCTACGGATGTATTTCTTCAACTCTTTACAAAGGACCTTATTAATAATATTGTTTTTTAAACAAATCTATATGCGGTCCAAAACAGCGATGGTGATGAGAATAGTTTTACACAAACCAATGCAGAATAAATTCGAGTATTCTTAGCAATGAATTTACTAATGGAAATAAAGGGACTTCCTAGTCTCTTAGAGACTACTGGTCTTCTAGGGCGGATCTTTGAGATGTGTATATTAGTTCTTGTACGCCAAGAGATCAGTTTGTGTAGTTGCTCAAAAACTTGCATTTAAATGAAAATTCTCTTCAACCTAAAAGACATGAGGCCAACTATGACAAACTATATAAACTTATGCTATTACTGAATCGTCTATCAGAATCATTTTTGGCTTGTCATAATTACTCAGAAAATCAAGCAATAGACAAGTCAATGATAAAATTTAAAGGATGTAGTTTCTTACGTTAATATTCACCAATGATGCCAGTAAAAAGAGGCTACAAGGTCTGGATCAGGGCCGACGAATCCGGATTTGTATGCCAGTTCAATGTTTATACAGGAAAAGTTGCTGATACGAGAGAAAAAAAATAGGAGCTAGAGTCGTAAAAGATCTTACTCGTAAATTGATAGGAAAGGGCCATAAAGTTTGTTTCGACAATTTCTTCAATTCTGTGGAATTAATGAAAAACTTAAGTGAAGACATAATTTACGCGTGTGAAACAGCAAGAAAGGGAAGACAAAACACACCAACGGTTATAATAGCGGACAATCAATTAGCGAGAGGGTAGTCGATTGGCGAGTTATCAAAGATGGTACAGTTTTTATGAAATGGAAAGACCGAAAGGAAGTTTTGTTTATAAGTAATTATAATAATCCCGAACAGATTGAAACAGTGTCTAGGAATAGAAAAGATGGTACTATGGAGGATATTGTTTGTCCAACAACTAACTTAACTTAAATAACTAGTATACTAGCTAGTTTGTCCAAGACTATAATGCTAACATGGGTTTTGTTGACAAAATGGATATGCTAAAGTCAAATTATGAAGTTAACCGAAAATCGAAGAAATGGTGACACCGTATCTTTTGGTATTTTTTGGACGTGTCGCTAGTAAATGCCTTTATTATTTTCAAAAGTAGATACGATGGACAATCGCTTACGTTGAAGATGTTTATGTTAGCAGTCATAAACGGACTTATGGCGCCCAACCTGACGTACCAAGAAGAGGACGCAAAAGAGCTAATGACACTGAAGTAAACCACTTCAAGCGCACCATGCCAATTCACATGAAACCAAGGAGATGTGCCTTTTACAACACTCGAAAAGAATTACGCAAGTCCTCATGGAGCTGTTCAACATGTAATGTAGGACTGTGCCTTAACGACAAAAAAATTGTTTCTCTTTGAACCATTCAAAATAAAGTTTTACTTTTGAAAATATTTTATTAACCGACGCCTAGTGTGGATTTGTGTGTAGTATCGCTTGGTAAATTGCATAAAGTTGTCCTGTTAATATAGCAGTATCTGGAATTTTATGTTTGAGAATCAAAATTAATTCTATCAAAATTAATGTAATATAATATCTATAAAAATAGTTATTTTTATATTTCCAATGAATCCGTCAAAATATTTCCAGGCTGAATAACCGACTGTACCAACTATAATTTTATTGGTACAGTTGTTTTATAGCAGCACATTCGCCAAACTTTTAAAAAGTATTAGCTACTCTTTTTGAAAGTTTGGCGAAGGTACCGATATAAAATATCTGGATAACGAAGACTGGTAATCTGCACTGCCTCTGACTTTCAAAGCAACTGCTCTAAAGAGTTGTTTTGACCTGAATACATAATATCATCAATTTATATACCAATACCACAAAGTAACATAGATCTCACCAGACCAAAAAACATGGTCCCAAATAGACAATATACTGATCACAAAGAGAAAGCAAACATCGATAACAGACGTGAGAACATACACAGGTGCACATGCAGACACAGACCATTTCATGGTTACCGCAACGTTAAGACAAAAATTCAAAAGAACGCTAAAAAACAAGACAACAAAGGACAAATGGTATGTGTATGGATGAGATTTTAGAGGGTACAAATGAGATCCAGGCTAAAAATTCGTCAAACGAAATAAGTGGTATGAAAAGTATTCCTTTTATGGGAACAAATAAAATATTAGTTCAATCTACTGGTGACGAACCATCAGCGTAAATACAGCTTAGAACAGAAGTTTGTTAACAACAACAGCAAAATAGTTTTTTGGTCAAGATATATTAATTATTGTATAGCTCTCATACAGGGAACCCAAGATGATGCTTTACAGATTCTGGATTATCTTAATAACCGCCATCCTAACATCTATTTTACTCTGGACCAGAATCTGACAATAAGTTGAACTTCTTGGATATGACTATATCCCGTAATAAAGATTCTTTAGAGTACAATAGTTACAGAAAACCTACCCAAACAGATCACGTTATACATGAAACATCTAATCATCCAACCCAACATAAAATGGCTGCTTTCAACAGTTACATTCATGGGTTACTCAAATTTCCACTTTCTAATGAAAAATAAACTTTAATTTAGAACTTAATACTCTTAAGCAAATCGCTTTTAGTAATGGTTATGATCCTAACGTTATATATTAGCTTCTAAATAGAGCTAAACTAAAAATTGCAGAAAAGCTTACATATTCATCACAGTTTTTTCAACCTAATACTTCAAATAACATCAGATATTTCGCCTTCACTTATATTAGCAGCATTTCCAATAAAATATCTAAACTTTTTACTTCTACAATTGATAACATCAAAATTTTATTCGAGTCACACAACACTTTATGTTCCTTCTTAATCAATACCAAAGATAGGATGAACACACTTAACAAAAGTGGTATTTACAAATTAAAATGTGATAATTGTAATGCCTCTCATGTAGGTAGAACCATTAAAAAGTTATCCACTAGAGTTTCTGAACATTTGAAAAGACCAAACTCTTCAAGTTCTGGTCAACAGTTATTATCTAGCAAACACAATTTTAACATCAAAATAATGTTTTACTTTTGAAAATATTTTATTAACCGACGCCTAGTGAGAATTTGCGTGTAGTATCGCTTGGTAAATTGCATAAAGTTGTCCTGTTAATATAGTTGCAGTATCTGGAATTCTATGTTTGAGAATCAAAATTAATTCTATCAAAATTAATGACATGTGCATAGTTATTTTTATATTTCCAATGAATCCGTCAAAATATTTCCAAGCTGAATGACCGACTGTACCAACTATAATTTTATTGGTACAGTTGTTTTATAGTAACACCTTCGCCAAACTTTCAAAAATTATTAGTGACTTTTTTTTGAAAGTTTGGCGAAGGTGCCGAGATAAAATATCTGGATAACGAAGACTGGCAATCTGCACTACCTCTGACTTTCGAAGCAACTACTCCAAAGAGTTGTTTTTACCTGAATACATAACATCATCAATTTATATACCAATACCACAAAGTAACATGGATCTCACCAGACCAAAAAACATGGTCCCAAATAGACCATATACTGATCACAAAGAGAAAGCAAACATCGATAACAGACGTGAGAACAACACAGGTGCACATGCAGACACAGACCATTTCATGGTTACCGCAACGTTAAGACAAAAAGTCAAAAGAACGCTAAAAAACAAGACAACAAAAGACAAATGGTACATAGAAAAACCTAATGCTACAGATCGAAGAATTAAATATGTAGAGGAAGTAAGCAAAAAACTGAAGGAATCCTGTAAACGTACAGAGGATATTGAAACAAAATGGAGAAATTTTAAAAAAATTTAAATTAAACAGCTTCTTAACATGTAGGGATAGAGAGAAAGAACAAAAAAGAAGAATGGTATAATCAAGACTGTCATAACATGTTAAAAGATCAGAACAAATAGACAAGAATATAAAGAAGAATACAACAAATTAAGGACAAAATGTAAGAAACAAATAAGGAAAATTAAACGAACCTGGTTAAATGATAAGATAAATGAAATAGAAAAAGAAAACACAAACAGAAACACAAAAGCATTTTATAAGAAAATTAGCGAGCAGAACAAAACCTTTAAAGGAAAGATAAAAGGCATGAAGAAGAGAAATGGAAAAGTATCAGAAAATGACAAAGAGCTTAAAGAAATCTGGACTGATTATTTTAAAGAATTATTAACAGTACCAGAGGACCAAGACTTAAATGAAAACGTGGAAGAAGAGACCACGATGATAGAAACCAAGCTAGAAAAACCAACGAAAGATGAAGTTGAGGAAATTATAAACAGTAGTCGCAACGGTAAAGCACCAGGTATAGACGGTATACACATGGAACTTATAAAATATGGTGGACATGAACTCAGAGAAAAAATATACCAATTAATAAAAGTCATATGGGACGAAGAAAAGATGCCGAAAGAAAGGTACAAAGGACAAATTATCACAGTCCATAAAAAAGGAGACCAACAAATGTGTAATAATTATAGAGGACTGAGATTATTAAACACAGTGTATAAAAGCATGTCAACCTTAATACAACGAAGACTGGCCGAAGCGACTACAAATATCATGGGACAGTATCAATGCGGATTTATTAGGGGAAAGTTAAAAGCATATGCCGTACATACGGTAAAGCAAATTATGGAGAAAGCTTATGGATATAAAATAGAAATTGAACTGCTTTTTATAGACTTCCAACAAGCATTTGATTCAATAAACAGAGCGAAATTACTTACAGCTATGAGAGAAATGAGAATACACAACAAATTAAGACGATTAATAAAAATGACAATGAGCAAAACTGTAGTATCTGTAAAAACAAAAGAAGGGGACATAGAAGAATTTGTTATAAATAAAGATGTACGTCAAGGAAATTCATTATCTGCAACTCTGTTTAATCTTGCCCTGGAATATATAGTCAGAAAAATCAACAAAGCTACACTTAGAACGAGAGAGAGAGACAAATAATAGCATATGCCGACGATATTGTGTTAATAACATAGAACAGAAAAACAATGGAAAGTATGTTAAAAGAATTGGTAGCAGAAGGGAAAGTAATGGGCTTAGTAATAAATCAAGAAAAAACAAAAATAATGAGATTTGACAAAAAATATGAAAACAAAAAGACTAGACTGGGAGAATATATATTTGAAGTAGAAAAGTATAAGTATTTGGGAATATTATTAACAAACAGTGGAGAAAGGGAAACAGAAATTAAAGAAAGAATAATTACAGCAAATAAGAAATACTGCGCAAATAAAAAACTTCTAAAAATAAATTACTGAGCAAGAAACTAAAAATAAAGGTATATAAAACTATAATTCCACAGACTATGATGTATGCTGCCGAAACCCTTAGCATGACAAAAAAACAAGAGGAAGATTTTAGAATAATAGAAAGGAAAATACTAAGAGCAATATTGGGACCAATAAAATTATTGAAAACGAATATAGACAAAGAACGAATCATGAACTACTAAACGAAATTAAAGAGGATATAGTTTGTAAAATAAAACAGCAAAGGGCAAAATGGCTAAGACATATATGGATATCAGGACCATCTACGACAATATTTTCAATATTGGAATGGATACCATCTGGTAAAAGAAGACGTGGAAGACCAAGATCTACGTGGCTACAAGAAGTAACAAATGATCTCAACAATGCGGGCGTACGGCAATTTAGAGAAAAAACCAGAGATAGAAAATAGTGGAGAAAATTGACAGGAAAAATTAAATAAAGAAAATAGGACTAATCTACCTCGTAACATAGATCTAGAGAGCTTAAGCGGCGTAACACCGTGTGGGGTGTTTAGCCACAATATAATAACTTACTTTTTGTTCTCTTATGATTAGTGATTTTACGTTTCACCTGCCGATTCAAAGAATATTTTTTGTATTCCTTTTGATCGCATTGTAAAAATTGAACTCTGATAAAAATCGTCCTTTGAGCAAAATAGTTATAGTCCCTCAATTGGGTGATAACCTCCTTCTTCATCCGGGTTTGGGACCAGCCACCGTACTGTTGAGTTATTCGATCCATCCAACAGCTCTATTTATTAAAGAAAGATTTTTATCAAAATTAATGAACACACACGTAAATAGTTATTTTTATTTTACAAAAATTTTTCAAGCTGAGTGATCGACTGTAACTATTATAATTTTGTTACATTCGCTTTATCGCTGTACCTTCGCCAAACTTTCGAAAATTAGTATATTACTCAAGTTTTTGGTGAAGGTGCCGCAATAAAGTATGCTAATTACGAAGCTTGGCAATCTTTCATTCTTTTTCATCGCAACACCTTCGCCAAACTTTCAAAATTAATATTTTACTCGCATTTTTGGTGAAGGTGCCGCGATAAAATATGTGAATTACTAAGCTTGGCGATCTTCACAGCCTCTCTAACTTTCCAGAAGCAACTGCTCTAGTTGTTTTTCCTAAATCCATAGTATACTCATTCTGCACTCTAATTTGCGTTTTAAGCCGCAAGATGATGTATTTTTATCCAAGCATCATTGTCCGAAATATTTGAGTTTTCTTCCATTTAATGGACTTTTAACTTCTTGAAAATCGCCTTCTTTCTTCATTCTTCTCATTACTTTAAAATCTGTAATGTGATCCCCTTATACAATTTTCAGAATCCTTCTATATGTACACATCTAAAAGGAATTAAGTCTTCTTGTAACCTCTGGATTAAGCACCTATCATTCGATTCAATAGTGCAGGACACTGTATACATAACATATTATAGTCAATCGTATTTTTAGGTCCTAATATTAAATTGCAAGAATTATTCAAAGATGCAGCAATAAACAATGCCTACGGTCCAGAAATAACCAACGAGGAAGTAACTATGGCCATTAACCCTTTCACTGCGGAAAGCGCGATATCGCGTCCTCAGAGTGTTTCATAAAATGCGGAGGGCGTCATATAGCGACCTACATAAATATGATTTCAAATATAAACTATATCTTCCGCAGTCTTTGGAATGGTACAAAAATAACTCCGCACATGCAGAAAGGTCTATTTTATTACAGTGAACCGTCCGTTGTAGAACTGGTTGTCTATTTTCGTAAATAAATTATCTCAAATATAACCTATAATTTTTGACATTACCTTGTGGCTAGTACCTAATTTTACATATATAATATAACAAGCGAGTCTTCTACAGCTGGCGCCGCTTCTCGCATCCTAATTTCCAGCGTTTTCTGTCAAAGCAATCTTCAGTTGTTAGATCTCTGGCGGTCATTGCATCGTCGACATCGTCTCTCCAGAATCGTCTTGGTCTACCTCGTTTTCTTCTAGTTGGCGGAGTCCATTCTTCTATTTTTTTGGCCATCTATTTTCCGGCATTCTCTGAAGGTGTCCATACCAGTTAAGTCTTTTGGCTTCGACTGTGTCTATTATGTCTAGATCGATTTCCATTTCTCTCCGAATATCTTCGTTTCTCACCCTATCAAGTCTAGTGAGCTGGCAACATCGTCTCCAGTAGTTCATTTCCATGGCCTTAATTTTTGATTTGTTTCCTTGGTTTATTTCCCAGAGTTCGGCGCCATACAGTCCAATACTTTCTATTATTGTTTTATAAATTCTTCTTTTATTTTCTTTTGTTATTTTTTTATTCCATAATAGTCCATGTAGCTGTCTGGTGGCTGATCTTGCTTGGCCAATCCTAAAATGTATTTCTTCGCTACTTCCTGCTTTTGATGTTATTTGGAGTACCAAGTACTTAAAATTGTCTGTTGGTTTTATAGTTCCCATTTTGATTTGTAGGCTTTCTGGTTTTTCTTCTACAACTAAGTACTCAGTTTTTTGTATATTAATTGTGAGGCCCCATTTGGTGTACTCATCTTCCAGTTTTCTAAGCATGTAGCTTATATCACTCTCGTCTTCAGCTAGAATGGCTTGGTCGTCAGCGAAATGTATCGTGTACAATCTATCATCTCCGATTGGGATGCCCATATTGCAGCACTTTCTTCTCCACAGTGAGAGTGCCTCATTTGGATAAATTTTGAAGAGTGTAGGTGCTATGCAGGAGCCTTGCTTTAGGCCCTTACTAATAGGAATTTCTCTAGTTAATCCATTTCCAGTTTTAATGTTTGCCGTCATATTTTTGTAGAGCTGTTGTACTGCTTGTATATTTTTTTTGCTTATTCCTTGTTTTTCCATTGCTACCCAAAGCATTGAAAGTGGTACACTATCGTATGCCTTTGTCAGATCTATAAAGACTATATGAGTTGAAAGGTTGTGGGCTAATCTTTTCTCGATAACTTGCTTTAGAGAGAATATACTGTCTATGCAGGATCTGCCTGCACGAAAGCCATTCTGTTCTTCTACATCTGTCATCTCTTTTTCAATTTTATTTTTTATTATTTTTCCATACAGCCTTGAGAGTGAATTTATGACACTTAGCCCCCTATAGTTTGAACAATTCTTTCTATCTCCTTTTTTGTATATGTTGTTAATATGTGCTTTTGTCCACTCCGGTGGTAAGTCGTGTCCATTATAGAATAAGGTGAAGACATACGCCAGTAATTCCCGTAATACTTGTGGGCTATGTTTTAATAATTCATTTGGTATACCTTGTGGTCCGCATGACTTCCCATTTTTTAGAGTTCGTATTGCATTCTCGACTTCCTGTACTGTTATTTCATCGTCTTCACTGAATATATGTTGTTGTACTGATGTTCGTGAATTGAGGTCTTGTTTCAGTCAAAAGTTGTGAGTAGTGTTCGAAAAATAAGATTTTTCTTCTATTAAATAGTTTGTTCTATTAAAATATCTGTTTGTTCTCTGTTGTTATCTGAATGCTTCTATTAAAATATCTGTTTGTTCTCAGATTTTTTACCGTTTTCCATGCTTCTCTTGATCTTGTTGACCCTATATATTTGTTAAGTTCTTTGCATTTACGTTCCCAGGAAATATTTTTGCTTTAGTTACTAAGTTTTTTACTTCTCTGTTTAATCTTGCATATGTTCGTCTATCATCTGGATCATTTGTTTGCAGCCACTTTTGATATGCTTGTTTCTTGTTGTGTACTGCATTGGCGATGTCATTTGTCCACCACAATGGAGTATTCTTTTTGTTATTTTGGATTGTGCCGAGCGCTTCGTAAGCTGCTTCATTGATTTTATTGATTATCTCTTTATAGGTATTCTGGGCTGAGGAGTAGATCAGGTTTGCCAGTTTTTTGCTAAGTCGCAGCTTATATAAGAATGATGTCGAGTCGTTTTGTAGTGCATCAATATTGTATTTAGGTAGATGCGATTTCAGGGGTTTTGATTAAGCTAGTTGGTTGTCATTTTGATGTAGCAGCCGAGGTCGATACTGTAGGTAACATTTTGATCTTACCATATATGAACCCAGGTGTACTTATGTATGTTTTTATGTTGGTAGAATCCGTTTAGGATTTTAAGAGAGTGCTGTTCACAGAATTCGATTAAGTGTTCCCCATTTTCATTTGTTTTAGCGTCACCATATTTTCCTACGACTTTGTCATTTATTTTTGTTTCTGTCCAAGCGTTAAAATCTCCCAACAGCACAATTTCTTTGCGGCTATTTATATTTTTAATGAGTTCCGATAAAGTTTCGTAGAATATTTGTTTAGCTGCTTTTGATGCATTTTCTGACGGAGCATATATTCCAATGATCTCGAGGTCGTGCCCTTTCCACGTAATAGATACTCTAATAATTCTCTCATTGATCTGCTTCCAGCTTTTCAGGTTTCCTTTTAAGTCTTTTTTTATCAATATTGATACCCCTGCTTGTGCTCTTTTGTCTTTCTCTACTCCACTATAAATATGTATAAAACCTCCTATGTCTTCACTACCTTGGCCTTTTTTCTTTGTTTCGGTAAAAACCGTGATATCTGATTTTATTTTCTTTACTTCTGCCATGACTTCGTCTAACTTGGTTCTCCACCCTTGGATATTCCATGTATTTATATTCAAAGTCCTTGTTCGTTTGCTATGTAGTTTTCGTTTTTTAACCATACTCCGAGGCTGGATTTTAGAATTTTTTGCAGTAAGTTTTTCACGGGTGTGGAGGAGCAGGCTCTACGTCCCAACCCCCTACCAGGAGGACCAGGATTTTCTGTTAGGATTTACTCCCTTAGTCGAGAGAAGAGTAGTAGAGTGTAGTAGACAGAATTATAGTGACCCGTCCGCCCTCGGATTACCCTAATAGCCACTCGGGGTCGGAAAAACAAGAGTTTGCCAAGAGAGGCCGATAGGAAAGATTAAAGACATTTCACTCCAGACAAGTTGAAAAAGAGCAAAATGTGAAGGCCCTTATGATCCGCCAGGTACGTTTCATAAGCGTATGAGTATTGGTACACCTTGTATTCCCGCTCATACCTCGGAGTGTCGACTACAGACTGTATGGCTCGTCCAGCATGCCATAGCCTGGAGGATAGGGTGCATGTCATTTTTACAACGTAGACCCCTAAACTCCACGGCCTGACTAAACCTAATTTTACATCTCGTGTTAATAACAGAAGCTTTCAATTTGTATTGTATTGATTTTCTATAAAAAAAAATGAGCGATTGACAGCAACCTGGACCTTCAGGTATGAAAAAGCGAAAAGTCATAAATGTAAGAAATCTAAAAAAAATATCGGTTGAGGAAATGATAGAATTTTTATATAACTCTGATATAGAAAGTGAGCAATACGATGAGGATGAATGTAAGTAGATTTTTTTTTATTGTGCTATAATATAGAAAATTGAAATATATATTTTTTTAGATTAAGATCTTAGACAAAATGAGGAGAGTTTTATACAAGAGAGAGCGGAAATGATTGTGCACGATGAGATTTTAGAGGGTACAAATGAGATCCAGGCTGAAAATTCATCGAGCGAAATAAGTGGTATGAAAAATATTCCTTTTGTGAGAACAAATACACTATTAGTTCAATCTCCTGGTGACGAACCATATGACTTATTTAGGATGGGAATCGATTATGCGTTTTTAGAAACTGTAGTGAGTGAATGTAATAACTATGCCATTCACGTACTGGCTACTAATAAAGGATCTGTACAATCGAGAATCACCGAATGGAAAGAACTGACAGTAAAAGAGTTCCTTGTGTTTTTAGGATTAACTTTACTTAATGGTACTGTCAAACTTCCTGAGTTACAAGATTACTGGAAAAACACAGACTATTAACAACTTGTTTTTCAAACTACATGAGTAGAGACAGGTATTTATTAATTGTGCGTTGTCTTTATTTTTGTACAACTTGGACGGAAGGTGAGCAAATCCCTGAAGATCGTCTTTTTTAAATTAAACCTGTAATAGAACATTTCAACAATGTGATGAAGAAAGTTTACTATCCTAATAAACAACTTTTGTTAGATGCGTCAATGGTCATGTGTAAAGGAAGACTTTGGAATAATGAAGGAGGTAAAGACCATACAAAAAAAAGTAGTAATGCATTTACTGAGCTATTACTTAGACAAAGGCCATTCAGTTTTCATGGATAACTATTATAATAGTTTCCAGTTGGCAAAAATGTTACTGGATAGAAAGACTTACTGCACGGGAACGCTAAGTAAAATTATTCGCGCAAAATTAAAGTGTAAGCCAGGCTATGTATCTCGATAACATATTGATTGGTAAGTGGCGTAACAAGAGGGATGTAGTTTACATATCTTCAGAATTTGAAAATCGTATGATGATAGTGTCGAATTGAAGAGGTGTTGAAAAGGAAAAACCACAACCTATCTTCGAATATAATAAGTATATGGGTGGTGTATATCATCGAGATCAACAAATGGAGTACTATCCAGTAATTTGAAAGATTTTATGGATCACGTTCAAAAAATGAGTCTTGGTAAATTTAGAATTTCAGTTTTAGAAAGGTTGTTACCAGAACGTAAATCAGTAACTATAAGTAACGTGAAAATTTCCCAACATAATATATGCTTACTAAAATTAATACAAAAAATGAAAAAGGTCACATCATGCGTAAAAAATGCCATATCTGTACAAGAAAAAAGCTACAAAAAGACACTTTGTTTCACTGTCTTTCTTATCCAGACCACCCCGGACTATGTTTGGGTGCATTTTTTTTATTGAGTACCATAAAGAAAATTAGTTGAATTTTACATATTATTTACTTTTGTTTTTATTTTATTTGATATATATTTATGTTTTTTTTTGTATCTTTTTTAATAAAAAATAAGTTTGTATATTATTTTTTAGTATTATTATTTATTATTACCTTGACACAATATTTTTGAGCTACAAAATAAATTCGGTGAGGCATAATTAGTTTTTATTAAATTTTATTGAGCCACAAATTCGAGCTTTCCGCAGTTTATACAAAATTTCCAAAAATGTGCGGAGAATGCGAATTCGAATCTCACAAAAAGTAAGTAAAATGGCCATCAGCAGTAGATTCTCAACCGATTTTCTTCACATAATTCATAAATCATTATGAATTATTCCTATATTATTACCACAGTGAAAGGGTTAAGCGAAAAAAGATAGGAAATCACCAGGATCTGATAAGGTGCATGGTGAAATTTTAAAGCTATTAAAGGAACACCAAATCACAGTTCTTCACGAGACTGGTTATTTCCCAAAAGACTGGCTACTAGCAATATTCATTCCACTTCCTAAAAAAGCAGAAATTCAGAAAGCTAGATTCAGAGCAGGACTCGGAGCGAGGGAAGCACTTTTTAGTTTGCAAGTTTTAATACAGAGAGAAAGGAATATCAACTACGATGTGTATGCATGTTTCATTGAATTCGAGAAGGAATTTGGTAAAGTCAAACATGGGAAACTCATCGATATTTTAAAAACATCAGGACTCGAAGGTAAGGATTGATCTCAAACTTATATCTCCAACAAAAAGCAACAGTACTATTAAAAAATGGACTCTCCGAGATCTTTACAATCGAGAAAACATCTTTAGAGAGGCCTTGGACGAATTAGAAGATGCGATTGCTGTAAATAGCCATCTTATAAACAACATAAGATATGCAGACGATAAAGTGTTGCTGGCAGATAGTGCGCAGGGGCTCCAAAGGATGGTGGATAACGTTGTAGAAGCATGTAACAAATACGGCCTAAAACTAAATTGCCAGAAGACGAAAATAATGATCATTAATAAGTACACTGTCATAAACGCCCAAATTACAATTAACGATACGCCGTTAGAAAGAGTGGAAATATGCTATTTGGGCTGCAATATTAAGAATACTTGGAATCACAACTACGAAATAAAAACTCTTATTAAAAAAGCCAAAAGCTAGGAAGATTATCTACAACTTATCTTTAAGTATCAATATACGCATAAGAATTCTTAGATGTTACATCTTAGTAACTAACAAAGAGCTCGAAGAACTTTATCCAGACGCCAACATCATAAAAGAAATAAAGTCCAGAAGACTCCAATGGGCAGGACACCTCAGAAGACATTCTGACGAACAAACAGTAAGACTGGTGTGGGAGGAAGTCCTAACTGGAAGGAGACCTCGCGGACGCCCCCGTCTTCGGTGGCAAGATAATATAGTAGGAGACCTAAGCCCTATGGGCGTGGAGAATTGGATGGAGGTTGCTCAAGACAGAAAACAGTGGAGGCATGTTGTCGAGTCGGCTAAAACCCACGAAGGGTTGTAACGCCACGGAGTAATTAAGTAAGTAAGATTAAGGCTAAGCGAGGTCCTGGACGTAGACGTATATCCTGACTGGCCAATCTTAGGAACTGGACTGGTCTAACGTCAACTGATCTATTTCGAGCAGCTGTGAATAGAATAAGATGGGTCAATGTGGTCACCAACATCTCTAAAAGATAGGCACATTTAGAAGAAGAAGAATGTAAAATTTCTATTACAAAGGACCTTTTTCATTTGTATAAAGTTTGTTGGTGCTTCTTCAATTCTATTTATTATAGTCGTTATTGTATGCTATTCGTTTCCCCACGTAGTTAGATATATCAAATTTGTATTAGTTGAATTAATAGCAAATACAGAGATATAAGCTTGATGATGATGTAATACACAATAGTAAATGATAGATATAATATAACGCCCTAACAAGCAATATCTGCATAGTATCTGATTTATTTAGATGAAAATAAATATTGTCTTTTAAAATCAAAAATTATATCGCATCTCGCCATACTTCTAAAAAACTTCCACCACATAGAATAAGTACCAATTCTTCGTGGATCTCATTTACAAATCTACAATTCGTTACAAACACCTAAACAAAAAAAAAATTAGATATGTGAATAAACAAACGGAGAGAGAAATAAAAAAAAATAAGAAATGTATTTTCTACTGAATCTACTGTGAGAATTTTACATCCAAATATGAAGTTTTATATTGCGGTTTAATACAAATACTGCCATCTTACGTTAATCTAGTGAAGTTTCTCAAAGTTAAATCGACAAATATGTAGATCACTGTATTGTGAAGTATAGTTACTATATCTTGCCGAGATGGAGCTATAAGGTTTTGGATACAAAATATGAAATTACTGATTATTTGAACATGAACATTTTAAACAATACAATTAAAGTCAATCTTAATCTTATATACAACATGCTAACATTAATACTCTTTGTATCTAAGGTTCTTTGACGCACAAAATAAACAAATGCGGTGAGGCTTGATTAATAAGAAAAATAATAACTGTTGGTGGCGGATCCAAAGGTGGGGTCACGGGGGTCATGACTCCCCCAAACAAAATTAAATATGAATCAAAGAATTCTAAACAAAGAATTTAAAACCCATCAACCCTATAAGTAGGATGTCAAGAGTTGAAATTATTTAAACTCAGGGATTCTAGTGGTAAGTGTAGAATTATGCGGAAGCCTTTTTAAATTGTCCTTTAAAAGTCAACAATTCTGAATACAGTGTCAGAGAGTTTGTTGTATATCTAATATCACTTAGTTTGTTGGGTATACCGTACAATATGCGCTTTGGCGTTAATGCTGGACATTTCTCCAATATATGTTTGATTGTTATTTTTTCATCACAGTTGTCATATCTTGGTTCTGGTTTGTTGCACGTAGCTATTCGTTAGTCGCGTATGACCCAGTCGAAGTCGCGTTAATATTACCTGGTCTCTCCGACTTGTTGGTAATGTGAGCCAGGGTTTTATCGATTTTTTAACATCGCGTAGCTTTGCCGATGACACTTTCCACTTTTCTTCCCACATATATTGCACTTTAAATTTAACCGTTGCTTTCACGTCCGCACTCGTAAATGTCTTAGTACATTCCGCACTATCACTACTTGCAGCTTCTTTTGCAGCGTTGTCTGCCTCTTCAATTATGTAATAATTGTTAAGGCTGTGTGCTATATTTTATAATTTATCTATAACAAATATCAAAATGAATATTGTTGTTCCATTAGCTCTGTCTGATACGTTAGTAAATACATATAAAGGAACTGGGGGCTGCTGTTCAAATTATTTATGGAGCTCGTTGGGTTAAAAGGCATGGAGGTCATCTTTATTTCCAGAGCAAATCAATCATTAAAATATATAACGCTCTTGAAACAATTTCTACGTGGAAGCACAAAGCAGCGGCGGCTGGCCAGGTAAAATAGGTGAAGGTGAGATTAAAAAAAATATATAATTAAATTAAGACAAATAAATAAAAAATAAAAGCAACATTATTATATCTAAATTCTGAAATTAACTATGTATTCTCATTTAATTAATCTAAAAATTAAAAAAATAAGGAGCTTTATTAGTGGTAGCTACTTGACGGTCAAGTCCTGATCTGTGTCACTAGTTGTGTACGATTCAGGAATCGGTGAATATCATTTTTGAATTGCGGAATCCATCTGCACAAGCGTTCACGGTTGCCGTGGCAACGTGACATCAACCTGTCGTTAGTAATAGCTGAGAAAACTGGGAAGTGCAGATTAATTGAAAAATAAACTATCCGCCTTCACCCACTAGTTTAATGTGTATGTAGTATTTCTATTTTTCGGAAATTTCTCTCAGCGACAATATTTTGAAATTAAGTCTATTATATAAATATTTTTGTATAGTATAGTTTATGTAGTGTATTTATTAGTTTAGTTTAGTCACAGTATTAAGTTTATTTGTTTAATGTACTTTATTATAAGCGCATCGACTTAATCTTGTTTTGCAACAGAGCTTTAAAAAAATATCAAAATGTCGAATTTGTTTGCAACTATTACCGGAATCTAATCGTTTTTTCATAATTCAGCAAAACGATCGTACGCTTTTGCATCTACATCGGCTAGACGTATGCCAACAATTACAGAGAAAAGATGGTAGTTTAATTCAAAATTAATCTGTGTAATTATTGAAGACTGGGAAAAATTAAAAGAGGTTTTTGATAATATAATGAATTCTGAAAAGTCAGACCGCAAATCAGTTCAGCTGGCTAAAGGCTTTTTAAGAGATTTAAATGATTTTGAGTTCACATTTTTAGCAACAGTTTTTAGCGACATTTTTTATATAACAGATATTTTATATGATGTTCTTCAAAAAAATTCCCTAGACATTAATTTTTGATTTAAACTTTCTATTCTGTCAATGACCGTTTCTGTAGTATTTATGATATTTCTTATCGATTCGTTGGTCTTCATTTCCTGCCTTGATGTTCTAGCACTTCTTTTCCAATAATCTATTTCAACTGCCAACAATCTTCTGCTCTGCATTAATTTCCATACTTCAGAGCCATAACAAAGAACTGATTCGACTATGGTTTGCCTACTCTTATTTTGTTTCTTTTGGAAATGTTACGATCTCACCATAACGAGTTCAGACATCCTACAATTTTACGGTCCTGATTAATTCGGTATTTAATTTCGGTTTCTTCCAAGCCGTTCTTAGTAATGAGTGCATCTAAATATTTAAATTTTTCTACTGTTTGATTTCCACGTCTTCGTTTATCAACACTTCAAAACTTGCATCTGAATTGATAACTAAATATTCTGTTTTCTTCATGCCGACTTGTAACCCCCATTTTATATATTCTCTGTATAAACGCTTTATCATAAATTCTAGATCATAAGAATCTTGAGCTAGGACGACTTGGTCATACGCAAAGTTCAGGGAGAACGGTACGTCATTTCCTATGGGTATTCAAATTCCCTGGCAGTGGTTTTTCCAATTTTGGAGGGTTGCCTCAATATATAAATTAAACAGTAAGGGTGACATACTGCATCCTTGTTGCAGTCCTTTCGGTATTTTTATTGGCTCTGATAGTCTATTTACGATTTTTTAGGTGAGTAGTGTTATCCCTGTATACTTCTGTGATTACTCCTAAAAGGTATGGACTAATGTCGAGTTGTTATAAAGCTTGTTACAATTTAAGTCTTGGAACTGTATCATACGCCTTTTCTAGGTCGATAAAGGCTAGGTGTACGCTACCAACCGCTATTCTTTCTTCTATTAATTGAAGTATAAACAAGTTATCAGTGCGAGATCAAAGATCAAAGATTCAAACGCCAATAAACTTATTTTAACCTTCAATTGCGGCTTATTCCCATTAAAATAGTAATTAGATCTCTGCAGTTGGTCCGGTTGGTGTTTCTCTTCTTCTTCTTTCTTTTTAATGATTGCTCGAATGTAATTGTGAACACCCTGAATTAGGGTAAAATCAAAGGTGGAAGAAACGTAGAAAGACGTAAAATCTCGTGGCTACGCATCTCCGTGAATGGTTTGGATGCAGTTCAATTGAACTATTCAGGCGCGTAACCAACAAAATTATAATTGCCAGAATGATTTCCAATCTCCGATAGGAGTGAAGAAGAAGAGAAGGAAAACATGGAAAAAATAGCAAAGATCCAAAGAGCCATAGAAAGGCAAATGCTGAACATCAGGCTATCAGACAAGAAAAAAAATACTTGGATCCGCAACAAAACAAAAGTGACCGATTTATTAACGCAGATAGTAAAACTTAAGTGGAAGTTTGCTGGACATACCAGAAGATAGAAAGACGACAGATGGAATAAGATGAATATACACTGGAGACTATATAGTTACAGACAAAAAAGAGGAAGACCACAAATGAGATGGTCAGATGACTTGAAGAAACACGCAGATATATAGATAGCTAGATAGAAGAAAGAGTCTCTACGAATAATTGAGCTTGTATATAGAGCGTCTGCTAGGCGTAGAAACATGCTTTTCTTTCGGATCTGTGTTCTATATAACTTTCTTTTACTTTGAATATGTTCATAACATTATTTGGGTCTTAAATTATTTTACAATTTTATCTAAATTAATTAAAAATGAAGTAAGTATAATAAGATATATTACATAAAACTTACAAAAATAAAGGTATAAGCACGATTTTATTCACTAATCATTTAATCTTCATCATTTTTCTTTTTATGTTTCTTTGGTTTATAAGGACCTATGCCCTTTATAGTCATAATTGCTCGCCACCAAGTCTAAAATATACAAAATTATCGTAAAGTTGTTATATAAAGAAACTTATTTTGTTAACGTATGCAGACGACGCCACATTAATCGCCAAGGCAGAAGACGAGCCCCAAATATTAACACACATCAATACAATAGCCAAGAAATACAATATGATAATATCAGCAGAAAAAACCAAATGTATGACAACATCTAAATACCCACTACAAGGTAAAATCGAAATTAAGTTACGGAGATGCTGAAGAAGGATATGATGAAGCAAAAGTACGATAACAAAGCTTAAAAGCAAGTAAAGCAGGATCAAAAACAAGAATCTATAAAACAGCAATTAGTGCTATATTAACATACACGGCGGAGACAAGACCTGATACATTTAAAACGAGACGACTACTAGAAACAACAGAGATGCAATATAGAAGACATAAATGGATGGGTAAAAAAAGGAAACAGAAGTGAAACGAACACATCAGTAGAATAGCAGAGGATATGGCAGTAAAAAGTCTACATACAAAAAGGAAGAAGAAGAAGAAGAAGAAGAAAACGAAGAATAGAAACTAATGATGTGATGGAAATTTTACAAGTGGAGACAGATTGTTAAGTCAGCAATGAATAACCCCGGGTTGTATTGCTAGAGAGAAGAGAGAAAGTGAAATAAGGAAATAAAAATAATATTTCATTAAGAGGAAGATGAGAGAGATGTACAGTGAATGCTACATCATGTCAACAATAGGGCTAATGATGGCTCATTATGAAAATTCGGTCACAAAATACAAAAAGTCTTGTGATATCAAAATATATCAATATCAATTTATGAACTATATCGAGGAAGAGTTCAACAGACAAGTTGAAAAAGCAAGTATAACAGCAAGATGCTTTAATAATACAATATAGTGAAACAAACATTTAAACATAGAAACGAAAACACTCATAAATAAATATGTTTTTAGGATTATCATTACATACATCGCTGAAACGAGACCAGACACTCACACACGAAGATTCCAAAAACAATTGAAATGAGAATCCTAAGAAGAATAATTACTATTTAAGTGGGAATAAGCCACAATTAAATATAATGAAACTGATCGATTAATAAAAAAGAGAATAAAAGAAGCTAAGGAGAGAATGGTTCATGAGCAGTGCCAAGAACTAGAAGAAATTGAGAAAAAATATGACTTTTTATGTGCACTTATAACAGATATAAACCAAAAAATGCAGAGATGGACACAATATATAGCACAACTTTTTGAAGACAAAGAGAGAACAAAAGCACCAAAAGAATTTAAGGATGATACTGGGCCTAACATTATACGAGAAGAAATTGAATATGCAATGAAACAAGCTAAAGGTGGTAAATATCCCGGGCCTGATGAAGTTACTATCGAATTACTTAAAATTGTGAATACTGAATCTATTGATCTTCTTTTGGATCTATTCAATACCATATATAGAACAGGTATAATACCTAAAAAATGGCTCCAATCAACATTCATACTGCTTCCCAAAAAAGCCAATGCAAAGGAGTGCAATGAACATCGCACCATAGCCTTAATGAGTCATGTCTTGAAATTGTTTTTAAAAGTAATTCACAATAGAATACATAAGAAATTAGATGAAGGCATAAGTAATACACAAATGGGATTTAGGAAAGGACTGGGAACACGAGATGCACTGTTTGCAGTAAGTGTTCTTTCGCAGAGATGCTTAGATATTAATCAGGAAGTATATGCCTGTTTCATTGATTTTGAGAAGGCATTTGACAGATTGCAGCATAATCGACTTAAAGAAATTTTATTAAATAAAAACATAGACAGTAGAGACATTAGAATCATCTGTAACCTCTATGGGAATCAAACAGCAAAAGTGAAAGTTGAAAACGAACTGACCAAGAATATCCAGATTCGCCGTGGGGTCCGCCAAGGGTGTATTTTATCACCCTTGTTATTCAATTTATATAGTGAAGCCATCTCAGAATTAGCGCTTGCTGAGATCAGTGAGGGCTTTATAATAAACAGTGAGCCACTTAATATCATAAGATATGCTGACGACACCGTCCTTCTGGCAGGAACACTAGAAGAACTGCAACACCTTGCTGAACAACTAAATATATATTGCCACGATTATGGACTAAAAATCAATTTGAAGAAAACGAAGTTCATGGTATTTACAAAAGCACAAAACATCAAAGTTAAGCTAGTACTAGATAATACAGAAATTTAACAAATATCTTCGTACAAATACCTTGGAGCATGGATCACAGAAGATACTGATCAGACAAAAGAAATAAGATGCCGCATTGAAATTGCGCGGCCATATATCAATATATGGCTCCGGATAAGAATCCTTCGATGTTATATTTTCTCTACCCTTTTGTATGGAGTTAAAGCTTGGACACTTAAAAAATCCAACATTAAAAACCTAGAAGCATTTGAAATTTGGTGTTACCGACGTATTTTGAAAATATCATGGATGGATCGCAAAACAAACGAGCAAGTTCTCGAACAACTAGGAAAACAATGCGAAGTTTTAAATTCCACAAAAATCGGGAAATTGGAATACTTGGGGCACATAATGAGAGGTGAAAAGTACGAACTACTAAGGAATATAATGCAGGGTAAAATCAAAGGTAGAAGAAGCGTAGGAAGACGTAAAATCTCGTGGCTACACAATCTCCGTGAATGGTTTGGATGCAGTTCAATTGAACTATTCAGGCGAGTAACCAATAAAATTATAATTGCCAGAATAATTTCCAAACTCCGATAGGAGTGGAACTTGAAGAAGAAGAAGAAGTATATAAAAATACCAAAGGCTGTTATTAAGAAGCAAGTGTTGAAGAGCTCCTTTACTACTGTCTTATCCACGTGTTATTGGTATCAGCAAAAAGAAAAATTTTTTCATCGATTTTTAAGTTAGTGTTGGTTAAGTTATGTGTTGTATGTTTATAAAGATAAAGAAAAGTAAAGGACCCAATAATGAACCTTGTGGTACTCCACATATAATACTTTTGTTACTAGAGTCAGTATAATTTGCTCTAACTAGTTGTTTTATATTTCTCATATAAGATTGGAACCAATTCAAAGAAATACCTCGAATTCCGTAGAAATTTATTTTTTTATCGAAATGTCGTGATTTTCACAATCAAAAGCTTTGGCATAGTGACAAAAAACAGTGGCAGTGTAAAGATTATTATTGTTTAGTGCTTGATAGTCGGAGGGAAAGTGCCACCCAGAAGTCAAGCACAAATTTTGGAATTTACCAAAGTTCTGAGAGGAAAAAATCTTACCTAAACATTGGGTTTTTGAGAATGTTTTGTTAAGAGTGTTACACTTGGTATATACTGCTTCATGATCAGAAAGTTCTGCATTAATAATTGTAGAGCGTACATCAAGGGGTGAGAAATTTGAGACAATAAAATCAATGATGATAGATGTTTTTTAAAAAATTCTTGTAGGAGAATTAACGTGCATTGTTAGACCATACAATTCGAATATAATTGGATAGCACAAGCAACAGCGTAATTAATACTCAAGTCACCGCATATAATTTTGAAAAAATAGTTCCGTGAAAGAAACAGGTGATCTATTAAATGCAAATAATGAACCTATAAATTAAGATTCTTGTTATAAACCAATAAAAACTCAAAAAAGATTCATTTAACAGAAAGTTATATTTTGTTATGGGAAAAAAATCATTATTGGTAAAAAAAATTAGGGTGCCACCATGAGGTGATCTTGGGTGATCATACCTAGCAGTTATGATATATTTTTTTTCAAAAAAAGTTCGTTGACTTCAAGCCAGTGCTCAGTAATTGCAACTATCGGGAAAAATCCTAATTCCTCTAGAAACAAAAATAGTTCCACAGAACACGTTGATAAACATGTCGGATAATTCGATGTAGAATTAGATGTAATGACTATATCCTAATAAAATAAGAAGCTAGAAGAATAAAAATACTTACCTGAACAATTAATGATGCCCATTTAACATCAGCTTCACGCGCTTTTTTCTTGTGCATCTCCTTTTTGTAAGCCTTCCATTCGGCCATCTCCTTCTGTCGTTTCTTGTGTTCTTGTAGAACATTTTTGTGAGTTATAGACATCGCTTCTAGTTTAGTTTTCATTTGAAGCATCTCCGCTTCTCGATTTTCTATTTCATTGTCGTATCTTTGAACCCAGTAGTTTATGCTTTCCAAGCAATTCTAAAATCAAACAATGGTCTAGCTCAGATGGGAAAAAGTAACTTTGAAATTATTGAAACTTGAAACAGCGATCAAACAAAGTAATGAAACAGCGATCTTAGTTTCCTCACTGGCAGTTTAAGGATCTCTTCTGGTTCAAGCCTCAATTGACTAGTGAATTATTGCCTCATATTACTTAGCACTTTCCAATGGCATAGAAAGTTTATGGCAGTCTCTTCGTTCATTTCGTATTTTCTTATTTAACTTAGTTAAACCTCCTATGTGTCATTTTCAAGTGTATTAAAACTCGTATGTGTATGTTTTACTTTAAATATTAAAGTTTTGTTTCAAAATTACATTTGCTTGTTTTGTTATTGTGTTACGTCGTTAAGAAAAGTAAAAAAATAAAATTATAACAGTACAAAATGTCATTAAGTTGTACTTTTAATACAATTATAGATAATAATATTCAGTTACCACCCTATCCTCGTCTATATATTTGTTGAATTGGTAATGGCACTTTTTCTCTAGCTCAATTTTGTCTCTGCCTTCTTTTGAAATATTCCAAAATTTTTGTTCACGTTCTTTGCAAGTAATTCGGTTTTGTTCGACACGAATAATCTCCCAATTGATAAAGTACTTAGTTTCTAGACGACCATACACTAAAAAACAACAGTTTGGACATGAACCATAGGTTATAAGGATTAGGTAATAAGATTATCAATATCAGGAAGTATGAAGGTGGCTTTAGAAAAAAGAGAAGACTTTTCAGCAGTTTTTGGAATGTTTAATATGCAGCAACTTACAGCTTAAGACCCATGTTATCGGAAGAGCTCTATATGCTTAACCCATTCACGTATGCACACAGATGGACTTAGTCAGTTATTTACATAAAATTGTGAACCCAAAATTACTTGAATAGGTCACATTCTCAGCACCTTCAAATGTTGTCACGTTTTTTTATTAAAATTTCTTATTCGCGTATCGCTGAAAATATTACTCCGTATTTTATACTCTACAGGTGCTATCAAAGCAAAATAATAATTTATTAGTTATATTAATATATTTAATTGTAATCTAAATATCAAGTGTGCACATAGTGTGCATATCATTTAATATAATAGATATCGACCAATTATTTTATATGTAGAAGCACTAAAAATTATTTATAAAAGGCAACGGTGTTTACATTTCTCTGTCTTACCACAGAATACTCCTTAGTATTCTGTGGTCTTACGGCTCTAAGTCAAATTTCAAATGCTATTCCATGTTTATTTCCTAAAAGCTATTCCAAAAGTTGTTTTTCGATATTTTGGCTGTATTTTGAGTAATATTTGTGAAAAGTGAAATAAACAAACTATAATAATGGTGCTACATTGTTGTATTTGCAAAAAAAAAACGAAATATTTACATCCCGATCTCTCATTTCATTTGTAAGTACTGTCATACAATATTTACATTATTTAAAATGAGGAAGCCTGTTTGTTTACATTTTAAAATATATGTTTCATAGGCGTACCATTGGGTTTATTCATGTTCATTAATGTATTGAACAAAATATTATAGTTCATGAAATTGTAGACATTTTTAAATTGTAAGTAGACATCATCTGATTAAAAAAGATCTGTTTAGTACCTTTTTAATTTAATATTTCTCATGGATTCAAATAAATTAGTGAAATGAATAAAACTCATTTATTTTTCTATGTAGGTTTCCAAATAATATTGACGATCGAACTATTTGGGTAGCAAATTTAGGAGAAAAAATAAAGATTTCAAAATATTCCAGGATCTGTTCTACCCACTTTAGATTAGTAGATTTTGAAATTAAACCAAGTGGCAAAAATTTTTTGAGAATTGGTGGTATTCCAATGACTGAAGTTTCAGATTCAGAATTAGTGTTAAGGTAAACACAAAAATTATATGAATATAAAAGTAATAAGTTGAATTTAAAATTTAATATCGTTATTGCAAAACTTGAAATAACAAAATATAACAAAAAGTAATACAGACTACTTTTCAGATTAGAAACTAGTAGTAAGAGATTATTTGTAAATACATCAATAGACAATGCTTACTTACTTACTCCGTGGCGTAACAACCCTTCGTGGGTTTTAGCCGACTCGACAACATGCCTCCACTGTTTTCTGTCTTGAGCAACAGGAGACGAGGGCGCCGCGTGGTCTCCTTCCAATTGGGACTTCCTCCCACACCAGTCTTACTGTTCGTTCGTCAGAATGTCTTCTGAGGTGTCCTGCCCATTGGAGTCTTCTGGACTTTATTTCTTTTATGATGTTGGAGTCTGGGTAAAGTTATTCAAGCTTTTTGTTAGTTCTTATCCTATATTGCCTCATGCGTCATTCAGTACAGGGCCAAAGATCTTCCTTAGGATTTTTCTTTCCCAAACACATAGTCTCTCTTCGTTTGCCTTTATTATGGTCCACGTTTCGCTTCCATACATCACAACGGGTCGTATGATTGTTTTATAGACCTGTATCTTCGTACGTCTTGTTATTTGTTTCGATTTTATAAGATTTTGGGGGGCAAAAAGACATATGTTGCCGTCCTGAATCCTGTTGTTTATCTCTTGTGATCCGTTATTATCTTCAGTTATTGTTGTTCCAAAATACATGAATTCTCTAACGCGCTCAAAGTTAAAGTCATCAATGGTTATGTTCTGACCGATTCTGTCTCTGCTTTGGTTATTGCGGCTCATAGACATATATTTCGTCTCGTTTTCGTTGATTTGGAGCCCCATCTTCTCTGCTACCTTCTCGAGCACGAAAGTCTCCTACATCCTTAATTGTGTGTTTCATGTTAGATCGATATCGTCTGCAAATGCCAATAATAAGTTTGGTCCTTCTCGATGAAATACTGTATTCGGTTTTTCGATTCTTGCACTTCTGATTATGTGCTCCAGAGCTAAGTTGAAGAGTGGTGGTGAAAGGGCATCTCCCTGTTTTAGTCCATTGTATATTTCAAATGTCTCCGAGTATTGTTGTCCAACTCTCACCTTACATCGTAACCGTTCCATACACATCCGTATCAACCTGATTAGTTTTTTTGGAAAGCCAAGTTCCTGCATCGCTGTCCACAGTCTGGCCCTGCATACTCTATCAAATGCTTGTTTAAAATCTATGAACATCTGATGAAGCTCACGATCAAACTCCCAGCATTTTTTCATTATCTGTTTTATTGTGAATATCTGGTCAATGGTAGAGCGGTCCGGTCTAAATCTAAATCCGCATTGATAATCTCTAACGATTCCTTTTATGTATGTTTTGGTTCTTTCTAGCAGGATGGTTGCAAGGATGTTGTAGGTGGTGTTTAGGGTGGGAGTAACCTGGTAGTTAATACATTGCTTTTTGTTTCCTTTTTTGTGTATTGGTACAATAACCCCTTTTTTCCATTCATATGGCATTGTGTTTTCTCGCCAAATGTCTTGAATTAGCTTGTATATAGAACTGTACAACGCTTCTCTTCCATGTTTTAAGCACTCTGAGGGTATACCATCACTACCTGGTGTCTTATTATTTTTAATTTTTTTAATTGCCTGTATTACTTCTTCGTATGTCAGGTATTGGTCTTCTATTTTAGCTGTATGTACGTATATGTTTGATGTATTTCTGCTAGATTGATCGTTCAATAGTTGATAGAAGTATTCCTTCCAGGTTTTTAGGATTTCATTGTCATCAGTGATAAGCTGCCCGCTGTCGTTTTGAAGGAAGTTTCCTGTTCTTGCTTGGTACCCGGTCTTGATATCTGAAACTCCTTTGAAAAACTGTTTCGCTTGTTTGTTCTTTCTTTTTGCTTCTACATCTCTGATTATTTGTTCCTGATACTCCCTCTTCTTCCTTTTCATTAGTTATGTCTATATCTTGTCTCTATTCTTCTTTGTCTATACATTTCATTGTTGTTGTGCGAGGGGTTTTGTAGCATGTTCCTTCTAGCCATATTTTTTGCTGTTATGGAGTTCAGGCAATCATCATCGTACCATTTTTTTATTGTTTTCTTTTTGTGTCCTAGTATTTCATCTGATACACTTGTCAGAGCTAATTTAATATTTTTCCAAGCTGAGACTATGTCGTTATAGTTAGAACTGTCTGTGTTAGAACGATTTTTATAGCCTTTTCAAATTTCTGTTCTGTTTCCTTATTACTTAGAACTTCGGTATTCCATAATTGTGTTGGTGTATTCTTGTGTGTTTTTTTTGGGCGCTATTCTTGCGCTTATCTTCGCTTTTACCAGAAAATGATCCGTGTCTCCATCAACTCCTCTCAGGCTTCTTACGTCTAGACAGTTACTATCCCTCCTGGCATCTACTAGAACATGATCGATTTGCTTTCTTGTGACGCCGTCGTTGGAAACCCATGTTTGTTTGTGTATTTTCTTGTGTTCGAACATTGTCGATTTTATTAGTAGGTTGTGGTATGCTGCAAAGTCTATTAACCTTGTTCCATTATCGTTGCTGACATCGTGAAGACTGTGGTTACCTATTGTTGGTTTGTACACTGCTTCCTTCCCAATTTTTGCATTGAAATCTCCTAAGATAATATGCATGTCCTGTTTCGAGTAGATTATTTATCAGTTCCTCTAGTTTCTCATAGAAGTTATCTTTTACATGCTCTTCCTGTTACTCTGTCGGTGTATGGGCAGCAACTAGGGAATAGTTATGTAGTAGTCCTTTAAGTCTGATATAACTGAGTCTTTTATTAACGGGTTTGAAAGTTAAGACTGACCCCACAAGACTTTCCCTGACTATAAAACCAATGCCGAATTGATGTTCCGCTGAAAAATACTACTGATTTATTAGTTTTAGTGTACCTTCTCCAGTTCATCTAATCTCTTGTAAAGCAGTTAGTCCATGTTTTTGGATCCAAGTTCTTTGACCACCTGAGTAAGGGCTCCAGGCCGATATAGGATTAGTACGTTTCAGGTTCCTATATTCATTGTCCTTTGTCGTCGCTTTTGTCGTCTAAAAAAACCGTCCTTATCCGTCGGGGCATGTGCTTCATTTTCATAACTATGTTTTTTTACAAGAAGGAATAGTTAGTCCCTTGCTTAACTCTTCTCCTTTCTCATCCTGGACTTGGAACCAGGCAACGACGGAGACAATGCATCACATCTTAATTTTAAGAACAATGTGAATGCTTTAGATCCTTCATCAATAAAAAGGTAAGAGAAATATGAAAATGATGTCGAATCATTCTATAGAGAGCAATGAAAGAGGCGATAGATTATACCAGTTCTGTCAAGAACATGACTTACAATGGATTATAATGCCTTTTAAATGCCATTGATACAGTGGGAAGAGAGTTTGGCCTAAACATAAACTGTGCAAAAACAAAACACATGGTGTTTAGCCGTTTAGCACATCAAGATGCACGATTATATGTTGATGGTCATATAATTCAAAGAGTGTTCAAATTTAAATATCTTGGTTGTTATATTACTGAACAACTAGATCCAGATCAAGAGATAAAATGTAGAATCGAGATAGCCCGCACGACATTCTTCTTTAATGATAACTTGCAACTTCAACTTCGAAAGCGCATGGTTAAATGCTACATTTGGTCAGTTCTCTTATACGGTGTCGAAGCATGGACATTAAAAATATCCACCATTAATCATCTGGAGGCCTTTGAAGTGTGGCTGCACAGACGTATACTAAAAATTCCATGGACGGCTATGCTGACCAATGTGGCAGTCCTTGAGAGAGCAAATGCTGCTCGCGAGCTGCTTGATAACATCAAATGTAGAAAGATGGCCTATTTTGGACACGTAGTAAGGGGAGACCGATATAATATTGTTCAACTTATTATGATGGGTAAAATCGAAGGACGCAGGGGAATTGGTAGAAAGCAGGCCTCTTGGTTGAAGAATATCAGGGAGTGGACAGGAATAAAGAAAGCTGAGCAACTTTTTAGAATAGCTCGAGACAGAGACAGTTTCACCATGTTAATCGCCAACGTCAAGGAGACTTGATAGGGCACGTTAAGAAGAAGAATCGGATGACCCTAAAAGTACCATGTTACAAGTTGCACTTTTTCTTGGACAATATACAACGTAATAGGCATTTTATTAATTATTTGTTTATTCTTTCAGAACTTCGTTTGCAATTTTTAATGTCAATGTGACAATTACGACAATTCGTACCTACTGTGAAATGAATATAGAAGTGGAAACTTGTAACATGTCACAGCGATTGCCATTGTATTGTATGGTCAACAATACAGTGTCGTGGGTTGTATAACAAAAGAAATATTACCTATAGCGCTCTCAACATCAAATGCCAGCTTCTTAATTTTTTCGTTCGTTTCCTCTATAGTACGTATATTATCGAAAGTCTCATTATTATACTGTTTTCTTAACTCCTTAATTATCTTCAAATTATTTGATTTTTCTTCTACTAGTTTTTCATCATCCAACATCATATTCCTAAGAGCATTAATACATGTCTCCAATATCTTGGTAGTACCGTTATCGCGTATTTCCCTGGAGGTTTCTTTAATTATATTCGAAAATGTATTAATATCAATAACCATTTTATCGTAGTTGGTACTCACGAAAGGGATTCGTGTTTGTGCATGGTCCTCGATTCCTGTGTATCTAAAAATTATAAGAAACTAGTAATACAGATTATGATATTAAAGTCCGTATAGGACTGGCAATCATTTATTTGACGCCTGCTCGAGTGGTGGATAGGGAAATGGCCACCGTATTGTCAGCAAAAGTAACTATTATGTTGTACAATATTTTATACGAATATGTTTGAAAGATTTTTAAAAGTCGCCCTAGAAATGGTCAGTAAGTAATGATCTTAATTTATGGAAACCCCTTCGTTAAAGTTAATTAAATATGCTTGTTTTTTTTTTATTAAATTTGCAAAATTACAATCTGCTATTGAAACAGACAACGGAAATACCAATTAGGTAAACATAGAACGAGGAGTGCGTCAAGGATGCATTCTGTCCCCTCTTCTATTGAATGTCTATGCCGAAAATATCATCAGAGCTTCTCTTGAAGATTGCCCTGAAGGTGCCAGAGTCAATGGAATCATCATTAACAATGTAAGATATGCCGATGACACCGTAGTATTAGCAGAAACAGAAGACCAACTAAAAATATTGATGAACATACTATCAGAAGAAAGTCACAGACTAGGTTTGGATATTAATCTTTCCAAAACCAAAATCATGGTATTCCACAAGAACCCCCATGAACAAATTACACCCAACATACAAATCAATGGTATCACCCTTCAGAGCTCCCAAAGATTCAGATACCTGGGCAGAGAGCTAAACAGTCAGCTAGACCACTCAAAAGAAATTAGAACATGCGTAAAATGCTCTGTAACCTCAAGCTATCAATCACAATAAGGTTAAGAACACTAAAGTGTTATGTGTGGTCTCTACTACTATATGGCTGTGAGACCTGGACATTAAAACAGTATGACGTCAACAAACTGAATTCATTCGAAATGTGGATGTACCGCCGAATGCTAAGAATAAGCTGGACCAGCAAAACTACAAATGAAGAGGTACTGGAAATAATGAACACACGACCTCATCTGGTTAATACAATCAAAATTAGAAAGACGTCATATCTAGGACACATAATGCGCCATAAGGAATTTGAGCAGCTCCAGGTAATATTAGAAGGCAAAATCGAGGGTAAAAGGGGTATAGGAAGAAAGAAGAAATCCTGGCTCCGAAACATCAGAGATTGGACTCACACAACAGGAAATGACTTAATCCATCAAGCCTAGAACAGAGAGAAATTTGCCATATTGATCGCCAACCTCAATAGAGAAGGCACTTAGGAGGAGGAGGATTGAAAGCTATTAGTAAATATGAATATTATAGATACATGAGATGAGTAATTATCCACTGATAACACTCCCAATACTAAAACTAACTAATTAATTTATTGTTGGATTAATTTTTGAAAGTAAAATTAAACTTAAAGCTGAAATTAAAAATGAAGTATGTTGAACAGTGTCTCTTCAATCTTCGTCTGACTTTGGTTGGTTGCATTGCTTCCTCGTTGAGATGGGCTGGCAGGTGTCTTTTTAGTCTGTCGATTTCTTCTGCAACGAATTGTATACCAGAGTTGTCACGCAAGATTTTGTTAATAATGTATCACGATGCAAGGAAAAGTACGAGTATTACAGTCTGGTGGAACAACGGCTTAAAGAGAATGAAGTCAGAAGTCCGAAGCCTGTATAATAAAGTCAAAAGTAATCAAGACAGGGATACCTACAGGTATAATCTAACGCTATACAAAAAAGAAATTCGGAAAGCTAAAAGGAATTCATGGAGAGAGTTTTGCGAGGAGATTACAGATATCCCGGTATGTTTTCGAATACATAAAGTCCGTGCAAATGATGTTGCTACAACTAAAGAAGTAGGTTTTCTAAAGAAAGCTATTGGCAAATTTACGGACACCAAAGAGGAAAGTCTTAGAGAACTAATCAACACACACTTTCCGGGCTCAACAATAATTCTGTATGATGCAGATAGGCAAAACAACATAGACCAAAGGATGACTAGGCCAAGGTCTACAGATTGGTACATAGCCACAGCAATCACAAGACCAAACAGAATTAGATGGGACATAAATAAGTTTCGGCCATATAAGTCTCCAGGGACATATAGCATATATCCAATACTGTTGCATATGGAATTAGAGGTGTTGATACCACACCTATGCAAGCTCCTCAAAGCCAGTTTAGCATGGGGGTCGTACCGGAATTATGGCAAAAGGTTAAAGTCATATACTTGCCTAAGGTAGGTAAAGTATCAGATCTAACAAAGTCATATAGGCCGAAAAGCCTATCATATTTTCTAAATAGGTTTATCTCAAAGTCGATGGAAGACAAAAAGATAGCAATAGCTGCTTTTATAGATATAGAAGGGGCTTTAACAATGTTACTACCAGCTCTTTGATAGAGGCTATGAGTAGACAAGGCGCACCTGCAGTAATATGTAGATGGATAAGGGCATACCTGGAGAGTAGGTCAGTAATATCCACTCTGACTAAAGCGAAAGGCGACCAAGGCGAAAGTAGGTGGAGGCTGTCCACAAGGAGTTCTGTCCCCTTTACTTTGAGCAACCTTGGTAGATGATTTCCTCCTTTTACCTTTGTTTTCCATGCATCTGGTATATATTTAAGCTTTAAATGTCAAAGGTCACATACTTTTCTTCTTCACTGTTCATTGATGATAATTTTAGTTATAACTGCATTATCTTTACGAGTCGTGTTGGCGGGATGTATTACGTGGTAGTATGCTGTCGTTTCCAATTTTTGCATTGGATCTCCAAGAATATTTTGACATAATATGGAGGCAATGTTGAGGACACAATTAAAAGAATTAAAACGCTGAAATAGAACTGAGCAGGACATGTTGCCAGAATAAGGGCGGGTCACTGGCCTTACTCTCAAACTCTCCTTCTTTATCCGGACTTGGTTCCAGCTTAAAGAAGAAAAAAATTTCCATCAAGACTGGTCTTAAAGTTCATAAAATAAACGTTATAAATACTATCCAAATTTATGCCTTATAGACTATGATTTAAAAATAGTTTTTATTAGGTATAAGTTTAATTATATACCTGTCATGAAGAGTTTCATATTTAATAACATCGCGATCCAATTCAATGGTATTGTGCATATTTAAATGTCTTAATATATTAAGTTGCTGTAGACATTCATCAAAAACCGTATTAATGGCCTCTTTGACGAACAGATTTACTAAATGGGAAGATGACAAATTGAAAAGACTGTCTACTTCTTTGTCTTCTAGAGAAGGTTTAAAGTTTTCGGTATCCATCTTATATTATAATTATAAAAATATTCAACTAAAAGTAAATTGTCAAAATTATTTCTTTAATGTTGTATTATATATCAATGTCAGTTTGATTTTAATATCTTTTCTTGTTTTTTTTTCTCATAGATATAGTGAATATATTAATAAAGTAAGGAATGCAATAAAAACTAATAAGAACTTTTACTCATTCATTAATTCTTTCAATTCTTTTCTTTATCCCTATAGAATCCCTATTAGAATGTTTGTAGAAAATATAAAGAACAACTGATGTACCCATTAATGTTTAATTTTTAGAATGCTCTAAAATGTATTGCTTTTCATATTATTTTAGCTTTTTATATCTAAAAGTGACATGAAATTAGTGATTTTGTGAAATTTTCTGTAGAATTGGTTGTCTATAAGAGGACGTTTGGAGGATAAATTTAAATGAAGAAAAATAAGATAATTTCTTAATACAACATAAATCACTAAAGTAGAATAAAGCAAATTTTTTAAGTATAAAGTAAAAAAATATTACTTATATTCTGTTTTGAGTTATTATGATTATACATAATTTTTTATTGTTTTAACAGTAGCTTGATAAACAAACTGGAAAATTATGAAAGAAGAGGAGATTCTTTAAAAATATTTTATTTAGAGGTTATATCTTATATGACTGTATTTGCTATTGGTTTAATGTAAAAATTAAATTAAATAATACTAATTTGTACAATGTCTCGATATTGTTCTATAGCTTCCTGCCAGAAATTAACAAAATCAATTAAAACTTCATTGGTAAGTTATAATTTTCAAAATACTTTTCAGTTATTTACACACACTTTTTAGAACTTGAAAAATGATTATAAGGAAGTTGTTCAAATGTGTTTGCAAAGTAAGAATGTGAAGAATACATCCAGCTTTTGGAACAAAATATTGGTAAGTTGTGCACTCAATTTTGTTGTTGAATTAAAGTGTAATATAGCTTATTAAAAATTATTTTTGTTTTAAGTGATCACTCTATATGTACTATCAGTACCATTACATTTTATTATATTATATTGTAACTATTCTAGAAAAACATTGCGAAAATTAAATCGAATAATTCTTCCGAGGCCATTAGTGTTTTTTCCAACAATATCACAGACCAGCGGAATGACATCAACAGAAAGGTATAGTATTGTAATATTCATACAACTATTTAATTTGTACAAATAATTAGTATTCATTTATAACTTTAAGCTTTTACATGGTAGTTCATCCATTTAGTCAACAATTGTTGTACTTATAAAATAAATTCCTTGAAGATTCATACTGGTAAAGTTTGATGAATTTTGCCTATTTGATTACCTTAAGTACAGTGTCGATTTAAACATAAAAAATATATCTACTTTGTAATAACACCTTAACATCACAAAAAATTCAATTTTGAAATAATAAGGCCACTATACACGTACACAATAAAAAGGTTAATCATAGGCCATTATAATTTTTTGCCATAAATGGTGAGACCCTGGCTCTCAACATGTTAATTATTATAATTGCTATGTAGACTACTGGTCAAATATAAGCCTGCCAATGTGGCAATGTATGATTGAATAATAGTAGGGAAAATATAAATTAACCATAAGGTAACTTTTATTAAGTAATTGAACATGATTTATGATTTTAGACGAAAAATCCAAAACTATTACACAAAGAAATCCAAAAGCTATGTAGCAATCTCCAAAAGCATATTTCCCAAAATAAACCATTAGCATGGTCCACTGCAGGAGTTGCAGCAGTAGGATCTACCAATCCAACAGTCACAGATGTACCAACACTTGACAGCAATATTAATGCAGTATCTAGTGTTACAGAAGTTAAAGTTGAACCTATAGTAGAAGCCATACCAGAGCCACCTGTAGTTCCTGAAGTAGTTGAATCAACTGGGGAAGTGTTGAATCAGTTGAATGCTCTAGGAGAACCAACTTTTGCGTCTTTAGGTTTGGGAGGTTACAGTCCTGTAGGAATAGTACAGAATTGCTTTGAATATTTACATGTAACAATGGGTATGGAATGGTGGGCAGCAATAGCTATAGGTACGTTATAAATAAAAAAAAATTATACATATATATTATTTACATTATTATGTTTTAGGAACACTAGTGATCAGAATTTGCCTCTTCCCTTTGGTGATTATGGCTCAAAGAAATGCAGCAAAAATGAATAACTACCTCCCTCAGATGCAAGTTCTTCAGTTGAAGATGACTGAGGCTAGGCAAACTGGCAACCAAATGGATGCTGCGAGATATTCACAAGAACTTATGATGTTCATGAAGGAGAAGGGATTAAACCCATTCAAAAATATGATTGTTCCTTTAGCACAGGTGAGATCTTTAGTATGATAATATTGATTAAATTATAAATTATATTTCTATTGAGGTACAAAGAAAGGTCTTTGAAATGTGTTCTAAAAGGATTAATTTAAGTTAGGTTCAATATGAGAGGGAGTGTGCCTTGTAACCACCCTTCTACTTAACCTAAATGGTCTATTGTGGCCATCTAAAAGGTTTGCAGTAGTGTACAAAAACAATGTCTTTAATTAAAGATGTTAAATAATGTGAGATGTAGAGTATGTAGTATAATATTTATACTGTGCAAATAACTTAATACACTTTATAAATAATAAAATTGTAAACATTTTGTTGAAAAGGCCACAAAAAGAAATGTCTTAGACTGTAGCTACTCCAAATCAAATGAACATTTACATTAATTGTTCCAGGGGTTTAATGGGGGAGCTAATTGGATGTGACAGACTTGAGATAGCATTTTGATACTAGTGAATGGGTACAATCCTTACGATGGTTCATCAGGAATAATTTCGCCTGTGGAGAGAGCTCCCTCTCTAAGTGCCCCAGCACCTTTGTAACACATAACAGAATAAGTGGTACACAATTTAAAGCCAAGCATTTGCAAGAATTATGAGATGTTTGTCAAAATAGAAATATTCATGTTTTAAGGGTAAAAATTAAAGTTTAGAAAAATAACTGTAACTTTGACCCTTTTTTTCTCTTTAAAATTTATGCTGTGATGATGAATATATCTCTTAAGATGAGATCTACATTTTTTGACAATGCTTCCATTTTTATGATTTTTCAAGATATTTTAGTTATTAGGATTGTGTTCAAGGTACTTGATATTTTAAAAAGGTAATTAGAAGTATCAACAAAATCCCTGTCTGTTTCAGATGCCCATCTTTATATCCTTTTTCATGGGCCTCCGTCAGATGACAAATGTTCCAGTTGCCAGTTTGAGCACCGGGGGATTATTTTGGTTTACTGATCTGACATTACCTGATCAATATTTACTATTGCCCATCATTACAAGCGCAACATTGTATGCTACTATTGAGGTGAGTTGACAAATATTATTTTCAAGTAAAATTTTTTCGGTAATAACAGAAATTATGTAATAAAGCACTAAATATGTAGTAAGATTATTACTGTATTAATTTTGAGATAAACAAGTCCTCCCAATGTCTCACAACAAATTACCTCAGCTCAATTTTACATATCACAATTAAATTTTTGTCTAAATGCAATTTTAGATCAAATTTACTTCACTTTTTAATAAATATTTAATTTTATTATAGTTAGGAACAGATACAGCTAAATTGTCTTCCCAAAACATGCAGTTAATGAAGTATGTATTAAGAGGATTACCATTGATCGTTTTACCATTTACCGTCAACTTCCCTGGTGCTATACTCTGTTATTGGGCCTCCAGTAATTTGATTTCGCTAGTTCAAGTTGGTTTTTTGAGAATACCTGCTGTTAGAGAGTATTTCAAAATTGAGCAGATGCGTAAATTTAAAGCTGAAGAGATGCCTGTGAAACCGAAAGGTTTTAGAGAAGGTTTGAAGGATTGTAAGTATTGAAACTGTATTCATTACGTTTTAATTAAATATCTTATGTAAAATTATCTGTTCAAATAATAATTGGTATACAAAAATGTTCCGCTTTCGGGACAATTTTTCATATTTTCAGTATTTTTGTTTTTACCGGAGACCTCTTAGACCAAGAGCTTGTGTCACTTTACGAAGCCAGAATTCGGGCAACTGCCTTTTATCTTATATATGTTTCTACTATTTCTGGGATGTCAAGAAATTGACCAAAATTTATTGAAACAGTTTAGAGTAAATTAATTAATAATAAAAAAAACTCAGCTTACAATCAGTATTTACTACTGCTGTACTTGAAGTTTGTTATTACAATGGAGTCTGTAAATTCAGTTTTAAGCCGAGTTTTGTTTAAAAATAAAAATTATCTGCATGTTTTATTAAGAAATAATTCGGGGAACTGATGCTGATAAGCAGAAAACTTCTCCGACATAAATAAATTAGAAGCAACTAAATGTCTGGAGAAGGTAAACCTTGTTTTTATTTGTAATAAAACTGCATTGCATATCTCTAAGGCTTCCCGTTTACTGCTGGGCCCTGTCCTCTTCAACTCGCGCTTTTTTCTTTATCGGTTCATCATTATCCGTTTGTCTCTGACGTGTTTATTTCATCTTGAATGTTATCAATAATCACATCCATTTGCTCCCTTATAAGTACCTTGAATGTCTGTTTCAAAATTCTCCAAATCTTTTTTCACCTTAACAGAATCAACGCATACTTTTTGCAATTGATGAAAAATAATTTCAACGTGAGGCGTTATTTTATTAAAAATAAATAACCAAAATACAAAATGTTTATCCTGGAGCTTTAATTTATAAACATTTGCTTGATTAATGGGTGACAAATCTCGTGAAGTACTTTGTATAATGTCCATAACTGCAATGAGGTCTTTTCTATTTTCATGAACAAGATTTAGGCAACCTGCGATTAACCACCTCGTCCAAAATTTTTGTTATTTGAGGAGACGTAGAAAAGAATTAGCACAAACCAGATAAATTAGAAAAAAATATTCTAGCCTGCTTATTGATACAACATGCACTTGTCATAATTAAATTCATTTGGTGTGCATAGCAATGAACGTAATTTGTAAGAGGTAATTTTTTGAACACCATTTAATGCACCACTCTTAACAGATGCGCCATCATAACTTTGAGCCATTAATTTGTTCGGAGTATGTTTTAGGGATTTAAAATGCATTCAGTGATGGACTTAGCATCATCGTCCGTTTAGCACATAAAATCTCCAAAATCTCTTAACTGGTCGTCCTTTGCACAAATATCGGAAAACTATAACTAATTGAAATTCACCAGCAACGTCTGTCGTTTCATCGTCAATCACTGCAACATAAGGAGAATTTTCAATTTCTTTCTTAATTTCCTGGTTGTAAACATCCAAATGCACTCAAGGAGTTCATTTTGGGTTGTTTTTGAGGTACCTTTAAAAGATTTGGAACTTTGAATATGAACCTTTAAGTCGTTGTCCAATTCGGCGTTACAATTGACCAGCTCCTTAAATATGCCTCTATATTATTCTGAATTTTCGGTTTCGTCATGACCTCTTAGAGCTAACAAAAAGCTCCACAAAACCTTATACAATTTAAAAAATTTGTTAAAATCCTTTATAAAAGGTATATAAAATTGCCTCAAACGGGCTATCACAAACACATTGCAAAACGTTTTCGGATTAAACAATATATCATCAGTGCAAACCTGAAAGTATATAACCACTTTAATTAAAAAGAATGTTAAATGAAAATGTTGACAAAGGTTAGAGCAAAATGTGGTTAATACTTACGGTTGTACATGCTAGTAGCCACCAAAATATATGGGTAAAAACCCTTTAAATGTTATAAATTTGAAATTGTTTTACATTATTAGTGTTTCTAATTTGTGATGGTTAAGTTACCGTTGGATAGGTAACATGGCGGCGTATGACTCTACATGAGTAAAATGGTCCTGAGACGAAGTGCCTACGAGGACCTGTTGATAACAACTGATTATAATGACATTGTTGACAAGTTAGGACGGATGTTGTGTCAGAGCAGTCAGTGTAACTTACGGTAGTTATCTAAAATTGACAGATGTCAGCCTTATTTAAAATTAAAAAAGTTAAAATTATAATAATGTAACAGTATCAACCATCAATATTGTAATCTGTATTGTAAATTAATCAGATAGGTATATTTGTAACATTGAAAATTGGTTTTTTAAAAATTAATGTAAGTCAACTAGAATTTATGAAATTTTGTGGGATTGATAGGCAACCAACTATACATGTGTAAGGATATATTTATTTTAAGCTAGAGATTTTGTCAAAAGGCCCTGTATGTTGTGAGACATTTGGTACCTAGAAAATGGTAAAGACACATGTGGGAAGATGGGTCCTAAAAGATATATTATTGAGTATTGATGTAATAGGTGGAAGTGTGTTTAGATCTGTTATTGAGCTGAAATGTAAATATTACAAGAATGTGATCATAATATGGTGTTCATGTAGTACTCAACTTAAAACTTAAGTATGGAAGGCCCTTTATGTCAAAAAACTACATTTGGTACCTAGTAAAGATAAATAAAATAGATTTTTAAGTTATAAGTAAGTAAACATGAATTACTGGTTATGTGTGTAAAGTAAAGATGGTAGGTTGTTTATGTGTGTGGGCAAGTATGCCAGACTGAAAGAAATTTGATGGCTGAAAGATGGTTAGGTGTGATATTGTTCCTACATTGCTCGAGTTATAACTCAAGAAAACAAAAGGCCCTATATGTTAAAAGAAACATTTGGTACCTAAGAAATATAAAAGTAAAAAGGATGAGTTATAAGTTAGAGTGTAGGTAGGTGAAAAGTTAACAGGCTTATGGAGTGTATTGTGACAATATGTGGAAATGTAAGAGTAATTGTGTTTAAGGTGGATCTGTCAAGTTTACTAAAGATTTGTGATGTTTAAATGTTATTGTGAAGATGAATGGGAAAACTACAAAAGACTGAGGACCACAGAGACCCGAAAACCAAACCCTGAGGGAAATTGGATGAGTGAAAAGAAGTTGTAAATGATAATGAAAAACGCAGTATGAAAAGGTGAAGATATGTGATTGAGTGGGTGATGGTGTATATTAATGAAAATTGTTTTTGGAGAGAATGTGGCATGAACTGCTCTGAAATTATTTTGTTGGGAAGGAGCATGGAGAATATTGGTTATTAGGTCAGATTTGACGTTTGGATGCCTAGACAGAAGTGAGGAAAGAAGAGAAAGAAGTGAGGAGTTGGATATATTGAACAAAGTTTGAGGGGGCTAAGGATGATTAGTAGGTGATAAGAGAAGGATGAGAATTTAAATAATAATGAAGAAGTAAGTTTGATAATAAGTTATGAGAATAATTGACGGTGGAGCGGAAGAAAGTCTCGATTAAATGAAACATGGCGATTGACACAATTTGGACTTCTCTGTTTTTCTTTAATGATTTCTAGGTCTTCATATAGGTCTAATTTGAGAAAGTTTTTTTGTGGGATGTTGTGAATAAGTGAGACGTCTTCTGGGATATTGAGAGTGTGGTTGTGTTCTTTAAGGAGTTGAGAGAAAGTGGAAGTATTTTCTCTTTTTGTGTGCTCTAAAGAGCGTGAAAACAATGATCTACATGTTCTTCCTATGTAGGTAGCATCACAATCAGAACATTTTAATCTATACACACCACCACCAATATGAACCGTAGCCTGTTAACTTTTCACCTACCTACACTCTAACTTATAACTCATCCTTTTTACTTTTATATTTCTTAGGTACCAAATGTTTCTTTTAACATATAGGGCCTTTTGTTTTCTTGAGTTATAACTCGAGCAATGTAGGAACAATATCACACCTAACCATCTTTCAGCCATCAAATTTCTTTCAGTCTGGCATACTTGCCCACACACATAAACAACCTACCATCTTTACTTTACACACATAACCAGTAATTCATGTTTACTTACTTATAACTTAAAAATCTATTTTATTTATCTTTACTAGGTACCAAATGTAGTTTTTTGACATAAAGGGCCTTCCATACTTAAGTTTTAAGTTGAGTACTACATGAACACCATATTATGATCACATTCTTGTAATATTTACATTTCAGCTCAATAACAGATCTAAACACACTTCCACCTATTACATCAATACTCAATAATATATCTTTTAGGACCCATCTTCCCACATGTGTCTTTTTACCATTTTCTAGGTACCAAATGTCTCACAACATACAGGGCCTTTTGACAAAATCTCTAGCTTAAAATAAATATATCCTTACACATGTATAGTTGGTTGCCTATCAATCCCACAAAATTTCATAAATTCTAGTTGACTTACATTAATTTTTAAAAAACCAATTTTCAATGTTACAAATATACCTATCTGATTAATTTACAATACAGATTACAATATTGATGGTTGATACTGTTACATTATTATAATTTTAACTTTTTTAATTTTAAATAAGGCTGACATCTGTCAATTTTAGACAACTACCGTAAGTTACACTGACTGCTCTGACACAACATCCGTCCTAACTTGTCAACAATGTCATTATAATCAGTTGTTATCAACAGGTCCTCGTAGGCACTTCGTCTCAGGACCATTTTACTCATGTAGAGTCATACGCCGCCATGTTACCTATCCAACGGTAACTTAACCATCACAAATTAGAAACACTAATAATGTAAAACAATTTCAAATTTATAACATTTAAAGGGTTTTTACCCATATATTTTGGTGGCTACTAGCATGTACAACCGTAAGTATTAACCACATTTTGCTCTAACCTTTGTCAACATTTTCATTTAACGTTCTTTTTAATTAAAGTGGTTATATACTTTCAGGTTTGCACTGATGATGGATTGTTTAATCCGAAAACGTTTTGCAATGTGTTTGTGATAGCCCGTTTGAGACAATTTTATACACCTTTTATAAAGGATTTTAACAAATTTTTTTTGTGATATATGGTATACAGCCAGCTACAGGAACTTAGTTTCCTCGTGGAATCTTATACAATTTATGATTTGATTCAAGATATATCGATTCTTACCCACATGTTCATTATGTTTAATTAAAGTATGACGATTAGCTGAATTTAATTGGGTTTTTATGTTTAACTTACAAGGCTAACTACATTGCAAAGCTAAAAACATTATTCATGTGCACTTTAGATTTTTCATGGGATTTCCTTTTCTCTCATATATGAACCAGATCATCGGTGCCTTTGCTTGACCAAGTCTCGTCACCTCCAAACAAAACGCATACAAAATAAAACAGTTTATTTTGCACAACCAGCTATTTTTATCATAGTTTTATTAAACTTACGACAGCGAAGTTTTTGTCCACTTCCACTTTGTTTTTCAATTTTTAAATCGGGTAAAGGCCGACTTAGTTCTTTAATTTGTAGTTTTTTTCTAACGAAAATCCACCAAAAGAGTAATATGTTAGTTTGATTCATTGTCAATAAATAAATTAAACGTACGAAATAATCAAAATATTTTAGTTAATAAATACAATAGAAGCAAACGAAGGCGTAAATAAACTCGAAATAGATAAGATCTACTAAAACTTCTATCTCAAGATCTCGTGCCTGGCTCGAATAGTCTCATTTAAACTTATTATTAAATATACAATATAGCTAGCTCTATCTCTGCCACTTACATAAAATGCTAGTAAAATCTTTCTCTTTTCATAGGAGTCACTATGTTATTGGCACCAGCAGATTATCCGGTCCGCAGTGGGTTGCTAGCATCGGTTGTGAGAATTGTATTGCGCTCACAGCTGCCAGATTTCATATAATTTATGAAGATAAATACAAACAAAATAATTAAGAGGCATTAAGATGTTTTAAAGATAAATAATGTTTCTGCATAGTTAGCAAGGTAGTGCCATGGCTCTATGGTACTACCTCACGGGCCGCCACTGATTAAAAGGGTCAATATATACACTGAGTCCAGCCTGATATTTGGTAATATTCATTAGATTGTGTGAAAATGCTGAAACAGGTCGATTTTTGTTACAAAGAGGTCATCTTTAAACGGTATAGACATCACTTGTCAACCATTCCCTTCCAGTACATAAACCCTTACTTTAAGTAGGGAATAGACCATGTGTGGCACATCATTAGACAGGTATTTCGCTGAAGAATTCAGGCATCCATGACTTGTTTCACAGTGTTACCCAAAAAAGTAAATGTTACGCCTATATTGTGCTAGTATCAATGTGAAATATTTACCGCCATGTCAAAACCTACATTAAAGATAATTTGCAACATTAAGGAAACTTGATTAAATGTAAAGTAAATAAAATTTTTAAAAAACTAAACTTTAAATTAATAAAGCATTGTCACAAAATCACAATTAATATAGCCAATTATCACTTTTTTGAGTGGTCAATGCTGTATATTAAATAGAAATTAATTTAACTCGATTGGAATACTGATTTAAAACATTTTAGCGTGGGAGAATATTAAGATCACAAAGGCGTTAGAAGAAAGAAAAAGATTGGACGAATTATCCTTCCAACGTGCAGGCAAAGGACCTATAGTGAAAACATACAAATATGATCCCACAAAACAAGTAGATCCTAATAAGACGGCTCCAGTCAGTGCGAAAAGTAGGTGAAGCAGTTTTTGATGTATAGTTCTAGAATAAACCATGTTTATTATTGTTTTCGTTCTTTTTTTCCAAACCCTTTACCTTGACAAATTAATTTCTAGTCAATACAACCTTTAAGAATAGTTAAAAAAAAGTTTAATTGGTTTTAACATCCATAAACCTCAGCTCCACTCGGCTTATAAAAAATGTAAATAGAAAACTGGAAGTAATAAACTTTTCCAACGCTACGTCGAAGGGCCAAGCAGAATTCTTGAAGGGGAAATATGTAATATGTCTCGCCCCGGCATTATTTAAAATTTATCTAGAATAGGCTCTAAAACTGTGGAAGCTCAAATGTAGAAATACGGGAATGCCAATTAACAACAATAGCATATCGTCGCTTGGATGCAGAAGTAGCCTAAGTCACAAAATGTTAATTTTACAGAAGAGAATTTTTTGTTTTTTTTTCTCAAAATATTATAAAATTCTTTTATCAGAAAATTGTATAACAATGTTTAAGAAGCTACTTTCCCTACAGTTTATTGCTTTCATGATAAAAGCCACGTTCTTAAAAAAAGATGGACATAGAATAGTAAAGTCTCAGCTAATATAGTCTATGTCCAAATTTGGACATAGAATATACTTACATGGAAGTACTTAGGCTAGTTCTGATTAATCCATAATACTAATAATCTAATCATGTCGTAGGTATAGGTATAAATTATTTTAACAATAACAGTGTACTTACTCATAAATCGTATTTTGTCGGCTTTAAGATTTAACAAATCAGTTTCTGAAATTATTAACAACTGGGCCGGGTTTTTTTTTTTAAAAGACAGAAAATATTATTACTACTTAAAAATCGAACAGATGGAACAAAAAAGAAAATAAAACAAATAAATTTAACTTAAAATTAGGAACTGAAATTAAACAATTATGAATATTTAAACATGATTTTCTGAATCTTCTCCTGTTCTTTTTTCGTCATAAGGTAGGTTTTTAAAAAAGTCATGATATTGACATAAAATAACTGTTATCTGGCAAAGAAAGTGCAAATGGTCGTATTTCTATTTCTTTAATGGAATTTGCCTCGTATAGTTTGGCTTCAGTTCAATATCTTCTATATTAATTTGAAGTGTCTTTCTACCCTTTTTGACCAGATTATTATTTTTTAATTCAATGTCTTTAAAATTTTATTTAAAAAACACATATTTCGATAGTCTGGCCAGGTTTGTAGAATTCTTAATTTGTTCCAGTGAACTTTCTCATTAGATTCATCCTTGTCCCAATGAATGGATGTTTGTCCTAGAAGTTCTTTTAAATCAAATATATTTTCTTGGTCTAATTCAACGACGTTATACGGGTTGTTCCTCTTTGCAGTTCTGACAATTGTGTACCATTGATGAGGAGAATAGACTGGAATATTACGTGATGCTCTTTCAATCACACTATTCTCCCTCATTTTGTGTGTGCCCTCGTTCCAGAATGCTATGGCAAATTGTTATCTTATATAATTGAGACATGTAATTGTATAATGAAAATAAGTGTTTATTTCTATTTTGTCCGGCACAATTGTCAGAAAAAAATGAAAACTCATTCGTACCTTGTACAATATTACTCTTTATAAAATTCAAAAGACAACTACCTATTTTACAAGAGCCTCTCTTGCCTTTGGTTTTCTTACCACATATAACAATTGCATTTCTTATTACCCAGATTGAAAATAGTAAAGTTATAAGTTGATAATTTTAGCTTATAATACGTTTTAAACGTATTAACGTTTAACGCTTAAAATAAGTACAGATAAATATGAAGAAAAATTAAAAATATTCAAATGGAAAATCCTCAGAATTATGGAACCAATAAGAATCAAAAACAGAGAAATGAGAAGAATGAGCCATGAACTAAGGGACATAATGAAAGAGGAAGGAAACAGTTACGATTTACATATAGTACACATAGAGATAAGGCAGGACGACTTACTGATTAAGAAGGTCATCAGATGGAAGCCAGAAACTGAAAGACCAAGGTAGAGATCTCAAAATCCTGAAAGGGAGAAACGAAGGAACTATGCACATATCAAAATAAATGGAGGAAAATTGTAACGAAAGCCAAGTCATATAACAAACTGTGACAATATACAATAAGAATGCGGAGTGATCCACCACAATAAACAAATCTGCAAGCTCTAAGTAAGACAAGCAAACATTCCATCTGGAATGAAAGGCTTTGATGATGATATTGGTTTATAAAGATAAAAGTGATTTCCCATGAATCTAGCATTATTAAACTTCTACATCAATTTAACAACACTGTGTTGCCTCAAATAAGACAAACAAATCTACAAACATTAAATAAAGGGTACAGTGAAAAAAAGGAGGTGTGTCAAATGACGGGCGAAAATGAGATAATTGGACCATATAGTGGCACAAACTGGATACTATTTCATGTAAAAAATTCACATTGATGAAAGAGGTTAGTCAGGATGTAAGACATCCTGACAACCCCAGTGGAAGGTAGGGTCAGGGCTGACGAGGAAGGGAGAAATGGTCCTCCGAAAAGGGGGTTGGGCATGAGGCTAACTCCCTCATCCCATAAAAACCTATTGTTACGAAATCTCGAGATAGAAAAGCCGGACTGAATTCAAGACGACGACCCACGCACCGAACTAAGGACAATGATTTAAAGATCAGTACTTGGAATGTAAGAACGCTGTATAGGACAGCGGGACTGAAGCTGCTGCAAGATCAACTCCTAAAATATAGAATAGACATTGCAGCCATTCAAGAGATGAGATGGACAGGAACCGGCATTTTGCAGAAAAAAGAACATGATATATATTACAGCTGCAACCCGAACCGACATGAGTTCGGAACCGCGTTCCTAGTATCAAAGAGAATCAAAAATTATATTATTGGTTTTAAAGCCATAAATGATCGGTTATGCATCCTTCGAATAAAAGGAAAATTTTTCAACATATGCGTGATCAACGTGCACGCGCCAACCGAGGAAAAAGACGAAGAAATTAAAGATCTCGAAAGAGCATATGATAACTGTGCCAAAAACGATATTAAAATAATCATTGGAGACATGAACGCCCAGATAGGAAAAGAGATATGCTACCAAGATTATATTGGTAAACATAGCCTTCACGACGTTACTAATGACAATGGTTTAAGGCTTATTAGTCTGGCAGCTTCCAAAGATTTAATTGTGGGAAGTACATGTTTTAATCACAAGAATATCCATAAAGCCACTTGGATATCACCAAATGGACACACCACAAATCAAATCGACCATGTTATAATTGACAGAAGGCACTTTACAAACCTAATGGACGTAAGATGTTACAGAGGAGCAAATATTGACTCAGATCATTTTATGGTAGGGGCCAAGTTACGACAAAGAATTTCCAATGCCAAGAAAGAAAGGGGCACTAGACAAGTAAAATATAATTTACATATGCTAAAAAATGAAAACAAGGAGAAACAGTTCCAGTCACATATAAAAGAAACCCTAGAACACACCTGGGTAGTCGACCAGTCAAGCACGGAAATGTGGAACAACTGCAAGGAGGCTCTGAAATTAGCAGCCGAAAGCACATTGGGAATATCCCGAACCCAAGAAAGAAACGACTGGTTCGACCAAGACTGCAAAAAAATAACAGATGAGAAGAACGAGGCATTTAGGACCATGCAACAACGAAAAACTAGAACAACAATAGATAGATACAAAAACTTAAGGAGAGAGGAAAAACGCATACACCGAAAAAAGAAACGAGACTCGGAAAATGACATGTTAGAACGGCTCGAAAGCCATATGAGTCACGGAGAAACAAGAAAGTTCTACCATCAAATAAATAGTATTAGAAAAGAATTCAAACCAAGAATCAACTATTGTAATGATAAGGAAGGCAACTTACTTACCAACAAAGAGGACATCCTTTTACGATGGGTAGAGCACTTTCGAGAGTTGCTGGAAGGGGAACCTACTAACAATATAGAGCTGGAATACCGAAATGAGGAACTCGTGGAACCCCCCTCGGTATATGAAATAAAAATATCTATAGAAAAACTAAGGAACCATAGGTCCCCAGGTAGCGATGGCATCCCAGCAGAGTTATTTAAGCACGGTGGAGAGCAGCTCACCAAGGTGACGCGAGAAATTGTTTGTAGAATTTGGTCTGAGGAGCAAATGCCAGAAGAATGGAGCTTAGGCTTAATTTTCCCGTTACACAAAAAGGGAAACCAATTGGAATGCAATAATTACCGCGGAATAACTCTCCTAAATACAGCATACAAGATATTATCAAATATTTTGCACGAGAGATTAAAGCCTTATACTGAAATGTTTCTAGGGGAATATCAGGCAGGATTCAGGCCTGGACGTTCAACCATTAACCAGATTTTTACACTACGACAGATCCTCGAAAAAGCGCAAGAGTTTAACATAGATATGTATCATATTTTTGTCGATTTTAAAGCGGCATATGACAGTGTCTTAAGACCAAGTCTTTACAACGCTATGAATGAGTTAGGAATTCCAAAAAAACTCATATGTTTGATAAAAGTGACAATGGCGAAGATGCTATCAGCAGTAAAAATTCAAAACGACTCGTCAACTCCATTTCAAATACATAGTGGGTTAAGGCAGGGAGATGCGCTGGCGTGTCAGCTTTTTAATGTCGCCTTAGAAAAAGTTGTACGAGACGCTAATTTAGATAGCAGGGGAACAATATTTAATAGATCAGTCCAAATTCTAGCATATGCAGACGACGTGGACATTATAACAAGAACTAGGGCGAGAACTGCGGAAACCCTAACCGAGCTAGTAGCAGCAGCAGAACGAATGGGGTTACATATAAATCAAAATAAAACCAAATTCATGGCGACTAACACAAACACAAGAGCTGGAAATGTTGACACAAATTTAATCATCAATGACCAAAACTTCGAAGCAGTCAATGAGTTCATATATCTAGGGACATCGGTTAACCCCAATAACAATATATCTGAGGAAATAAAAAGGCGAATAATAATTGCAAACAGGTGTTATTATGGTCTATCAAAGTACTTAGCTAACAAACGTCTGTCTCAAAAAACTCGTATAAGGCTGTATAGAACACTGATAGTCCCCGTTCTCACATACGGATCAGAGGCATGGACGCTAACGAAAACAGATGAATCCGCTCTATCCATTTTTGAAAGAAAGGTGCTACGCCAGATATTTGGAGCGGTCTGTGAGAACGGAATATGGAGGCGTAGATATAACTTCGAACTGCAAAATATCTACAAGCATACGTTTGGTGGTAAAGATATTACCACTATAATTAAGCGAAACCGCCTGCAGTGGGCAGGACATGTAGCCCGGGCCCCTGAATCGAACATGATAAAAAAGATTCTAACAGCGCAACCTGTGGGAATGAGACGACGGGGTAGACCAAAGCTGAGGTGGATGGATGGGGTAATACAAGATGCGGAGAAGATCGGAGTCGGCAACTGGAAAATTCAGAACAGAATGATGATGATGACAAGTTGTAAATATATCTAGCGAGAGTGACTAATTTATGAAATGTGATGTTATGGACACATAGGAAAATAATAGGAAATATGGACGAATCCAATATATACTTTGTAAATTAATTACTGTACAGCAACGAAAACCACTAGTATCAAAGGACTCTGCACGTCTTCATGATGCCGCCTTTAGTTATACATTCCGTTATAATGTAAATGACGAAACACAAGAATGTACAGTATGTCAGAAGGCCTTTTTGGCATTCCATGGAATTTTGAAAAAAAGTTATAAGTTCTACAAAAGTCATTAAAATTGACAGGTCACGCTCCAAAAGGTACTAGAGGAAGACATGGAAACCATCGTCATTAAGTTTCTAAGGAAACAAAAAACTGTATAATGCAGCATATAGGGTCTTTCAGGGGCAGAAAACGTTTAAAAACTCGTCGAAATTATACTTATGAGGATTTAAATATTAACAAAATGTACCTAGAAAAATTTCCAGACATGAATACTTCATGCGAAACATATAGAAGTATTTTTTCAACTAAATTTAATATTTACTTTGTTTTTCTAAGGACCGATACATGTAGTTCTTGTGATGAATATTTAGCAAAAATTAAAAGTCTTGAGAAGCAATGTCTATTAGCGAAATCTTTGGAGGAAACAAATAAATTAAATGCTGATATGAAGCAACTAGATACAGAAAATAAGCTACATAAACTTAAAGACCAAGCATTTTATAACAGAAAATAAGCTGCGAGAATAGCTAGTAGAAAAAATGTACACATAGAGGCTATATGCATAGATTTTGCAAAAAATCTGTATATACCCAATATTAGTATAAATAAAGTTTACTATAAGAGAGAATTGGGTTTATACTCGTCTTGTCTACAGCTGAGTCGATATTTTATATGTACTCATACTTATATGAAGAATGTCCTAAAAGAGTATTTTCGAAAGTGAACTGAATACTTACACGAAATATAAAAATAAATGCCCTTTTCTAACTCGACCATCGAGCAAAAAGACAAAAAAGGGAGTCTAATCCTTATGAAAAGGAGACCAAAAAAGTGGCCCCTGATGGCGGACATATCCGGAAATGCGAATGCGCCAAATTTAAATTTTCCGACACTTATTAACAGTAGCTATATAATATTTTTCAGAATGTGTCTTAGACGAGAAAGGTTTAATTAATTATTAACGGTAATAGTCTAAAATGCGACACAATTCTTAAAAAACTTCCATATAAATAAGATTTCATGTGACATTTGGGACAAACAACAACATAACCCAACTAAATTTTATGTCAAACAAGGAGAGATACTCTATTTCCTTGTTTAATGTGGCCTCTAAAGATCGGACTTCCTGTCTAACAATATTTTGACCCCACTACCTTTACATTCCCTCTTTTGTCTTTTTGCTCGATGAACTTGACCCATCCGCGAGGTACAAGCTGTTAGGGATCATCCTCTTTTTTGTACTACAGAACAACATTCAATGGAATTTGGAGACATCCAGAAATGGAATTTGAGCTACCGCCATATGCTTATACAGGTAAAACCTCCCAATGAATTAGTTTTATAAAGCTGACTTTTGTTATTTTTTTAGTACTTCTGCTGATCAGTCAAACGAAATATGCAGACCTGCAGCATCTAAAAAAAATTTGTGGCTCAGATGCCCAACGTTACTTTGATGATGAACATAATCAATAATTTAGAGACCCATTATACCCAAATATCCTGTAGACGCTATAAAATTGTTGGAAAAAAACTATTTTTAAGTTATTTTACATAAACATTATTTTTATAATAATCGTTGTTTGTTTTCTAAAATAAAATGCATTTTGTAACGTTTTACTACTTTTCTTGACATACCTCCTTTTTTACTTTAGGGTACATCCATGCCAAGTGGTCCAAAGGTGGATGCTTGACTATTTTTAATATTTTTACCTTCTATACTTCAATCTATAGACAGTACAAAATTGCATTAATTTTATTTTTTTTTAATTTATTTTGCCGATGGTGGCCATTTTTGTTTCATCGTGTCGGTCATTTTCACGGAAAACATGGCTTCACTCTTTAGCCAATATTTTCACTTAGGTTTGTCCTAAAACAATAAATCAAAAACCAAACTGTTTGGTAAAGTATGCTCTAATAAAATGTTCCATGGCATTATTTAATTACAAACTACCCTTAATGCCTTAAATTAACCTCAAAGTTTGAAAAGATAAACTGATAAAATTCCGTTTTCGGCATTTTTTAACAGCATAAGGCAAGCTGATAATGGTTTGTAATTTTTTTCTGGAAAAGATATACATACATACTTTAAATGAAAAAAGTTTTAGACTTAAGTAAATTTTTTTGAAAAAAATCTCAAAAATGTTTTTTTTTTGAAAAATTTCAAGTTTGAGCCCTTATATCTTTGATGGGCAAGCAAGTAAAAATTTGAAATTTGGTGAATGTTAGTTCCTAATGAGTAGAATAGGGGGTAAAAATTTGAAGTTGTAGACTTAAGGCATATAGAAGTTACAGGCCTGAGAAAATGACAAAAAATCATTAATTAGAGCGTTTGCGGTAAAATTATTGTATTTTCAATAAATTTCACAATAAATACAAATTTATACTACATTATAGAAATATTAATCTTCATTTAGAAGAAAACAGCAGGATTTGTCCTGGAAAAAAAAACTGTGTGTCTGTGCGCATCGAAGGAAAGCCAGTCCACAACAAAAATATCTTCTAGGCATCATAAGTAACTATCAACATCATAATACTGCCGTGGTTCACTATTTTCAGAAATATTTCATTGAAGATTGGAGCTATTGCTCCAGCTGTTAAAAGAGTAATTTATTTTACTGATGGTGCCAATAGCTAATATAAAAATAAAAAAATTTCCTTAATATCTGTCATTGTGAGCAAGATTTTGATCTACAGGCGGAATGGCACTTTTTGCAACGGGGGAAATGCATGCGATGGTATTGGCGGCACAACAAAAAGAGAAGTTACTAAAACCAGTATTACAATCAACTTGTAAGAATCGAATTTTAACTGCAAAATATATGTTTGATTTCTGTTCACAGAATTTAAAAGGTATATTAAAAGTAAGAAATCTTACAGCATGAATCACAACTTGAAGAAAGATTTAAAACTTATTTGAAAATTCCTGGCCACATTCTGTTCATTGAATTGTACCAATCTCAGAAAATAAAGTCAAATGTTTTAAAACATCCCAGGCAACTAAATATTTAGAATTTTTCACAAGTGCTATCTTCATTTCCCTAAGTGAAAATGATGTAATAGCCTGTGTGTATGATGGAAAGTTTTGGCTAGGGGTAATAAAAACTGTCAGCATTAAACATCATGACTTCTATGTGCACTTTTTTTAACATTCTGAACCCAGACATCATTTAAGTGCTCATGATGAAGCTTGGGTGCCTTTTCATAAAATCTTGAAGAAAATCACACCCTCAGAACTAAAAACAGCCACTGGACGTAATCATAACATATCTCAAGATTTATGTAATGAAATATCCCAACTTCTGAACTGTGAAAATTCTAAATAAAGGTTAATATTTCTATAATGTAGTATAAATTTGTATTTATTGTGAAATTTGGAAAAAATACATTAATTTTTATTTCATTAGACAGTTTATTTGAATTTTAATTACTCTACCGCAAACACTCAAATTAATGATTTTTTGCCATTTTTTCAGGCCTATGACTCCTATATGCCTTAAGTCAACAATTTCAAATTTGTACCCTTATTCTACTCATTAGGAACTAACATTCAGCCAAATTTCAAATTTTTACTTGCTTGTCCATCAGAAACATAAGAGCTCAAACATGAAATTTTTCAAAAACTTACATTTTTGAGATTTTTTTTTTGATAAAATTGACTTCAAGTCTCAAAGCTCAAACTTTTTTCATTTAAAGTATGTATGTATGTCTTTTCCAGAAAAAAATTACAAACCATTATCAGTTTGCCGTATGTTGTTAAAAACATGCTGAAAATGAAATTTTATCAGTTTACCTTTTCAAACTTTGAGGTCCATTTAAAGTCTTAATACGGTCATAATTTAAGTCATACTTAAATGCTATTGTTCTAGGACAAATCTAAGTGAAAATATTGGCTAAAGAACGAAGTCATGTTTTTCCTGAAAATAATCAACACGATGAAACAAAAATGGCCGCCATTGGTGAAATGATTTTTTTAAAAATAAAATTAATGCAATTTTGTGTACTCTATAAATTGAAGTTTAATTGGTAGAAAAATAAAAAATATTAAAAATAGTCAAGCAACCAACTTAATTTATATTGGATCACTTCGTATGGATTGACCCTTTAATATTTTGAATTAACGTGTAAAATTGCTAAATGTTTGGCAATATAAATAAAGTAGAATAATTTATGTTTCTGCAATTCAACTAAAACCTTGCATTTAACCTTTCGTAATACCTTGATAAATGTAAATGACAAGACTATAATTGTTGTGCCGTTTTGAAGAATTAAAATCAGCTTCTTTCAGAATGTGTTATTTCTGACATACATCCTTTTTTCTCTGTACCCTTCAAATGAAAATATAGAGAATTAAATGAAAAGACAATTTGTTTTCAGTAGGTTATACGAATATATCGTCGGCTTACAAGCGAAACACACTAAGTCAATTTTGTTCACTTTTGAGTTATTTGCAGCATTTTATTGTATTTTTTTTACTCTTTAGACTGGTTAAACTCACTAAGTCATACAATAACAAAAACGGTTATTTTTATAATTATCATGTTTCTCACTAAGTCTCAAAAACTATATATGATTCAGGCAAAACACACTAAGTGACTTAATGTATTTCACTTGACTACGAATGAACCTACCAACTGACTTACGCAGAGCAACTTGCATAGGTTTTGTCAGTTTTGTTATAGTGTTTTGCGTGATTAGTTCGTTAACAGTTTTGAATTTTGCGTGTATTTATTAATTAATTTCTGTAAGAAAAATAAAATTTTCTGTCGAACTACCTACAGCGATAAACAAAGACGTGAGCCTAAATTCTGATAATTTTTGTCAAGATATTCAGTCAGGTCCTCCTCAAATAAGTGACCAGGATTCTGATGAATGTATGGAGCATAGCGACTATATTCCTTCAGGTAATGAAAATGATAATTTAGATACCAGCGAAGGAAACTCTACAGCAGCCGAGGAAAAAACAAATTCAAATAAAAATAGTCAAGTAGGACCTAAAAGAAGCCGATGGAACACTCCAAGACTATCTGTGTGGAAAAGAAATGTTGAAAAAAGCAAACGAGTTGAAGGAAAACTCTACAAAAGTACCACTGGTAGAATGCAAGCTCCTAAAATTCCAAAATCGGTTGATTGCTCTAAATGTCGATTTAAGTGCCAAAATAACTTTTCTGAAGAGAACCGGAAGTTGCTATGTCAAACTTATGCGATGTTGTCATTTCAAAGACAGAAAGATTTTATATTATTGAATGTGCTTTCTAATGAAATAAAGAGTCGCAGGCCTAGAAAAGCAGAAAATAGCAAAATGCGATCCAACGCAAAATCCTATTTTTTCACAAATATGTTAAAGAAAAGTCATGTGTCAGAAATTTTTTTGTAAAACATTGTCTATTTCTAATATGCCTATAATTAATGTCTTTAAAGAGCAAAATAAAAGCGGCGAATATAGTGGAATAGACAGAAGGGGCCGTAGGATTCCTGGCAATAAAACTTCAGTGGAAACAAGAATAAGAACAAAAAAACACATTGAAAGCTTTCCTGTTGTAGAAAGTCACTACACTAGAAAATCTTCGAAAAGACTTTATTAAGATTGCAATCTTAATATTAAAAAAATGCACGACCTGTTCGTTAAAAAGTGTAAGGAGGACAATTTGCCAAGCTTAAGTCAGATAACTTATAGGCGAATCTTTTGCAAGGAATTTAATATATCATTTTTCAAACCTAAGAAAGACCAATGTTTGACCTGTAAGGAATACACAAAAGCATCACTACAAGAAAAAGAAGCGATGGAGCTTAATTTTAGGAGTCATTTAGACAGAAAAGAGGCTGCAATGAAAAAAAAGAATTCAGACAAAGAAGTATCGAAAAAGAATAAAAAATTTAAATCAATTACATGTGATACGCAAAGCGTTTTACAAATTCCATCATCGCAAGTAAGTCTCTTGTATTATCTTAGAAAGCTGAACCTCTATAATTTTACAATTTAGGAATCTGCTCCACCAAATGAGGCATTCTGTTATTTTTGGACCGAAGTCAATGGTAAGAGTGGAAGCTGTGAAATTGGTACTTGCCTAGGAATGTACATTAATTCATTATCTGATATAGAACATCTAACGATTTTTCAGATACGTGTGGAGAACAGAACAGAAATATTCAAGTATCTGCTCTGCTTTTACTTATTGTTAAAAACCATCCGAGTCTTCGGATAATTAAGCAAAAGTTCATGGAAAGTGGACACTCCTATATGGAAGTAGATTCCATGCATAGCACTATTGAAAGTGCCAAAAAAATTGTGGAGATTTTTAGTGTTCACGAATATGAAAATGTCTTTAAAATGGTCAGAATGGGCAACAATGGGAATAAAAAATCTTCCTATAATACTCGTGAAGTTAATTATAACCATGGACGTATAAATATCTTTATTTATACGTCCATGATTATAACGAATTCTTAGATTTGAAAAAACTTGCACAATATACTATTGTTAATAAGAAAGAGGATCAAAAAGGGCAAACGGTCAACTGGTTAAAGGTAAAGTGTTTTAAGTATGAGAAACAGTTTCCTAACATTCTACAGTACAAGTATAATTTTCACGACGAATATGAAAATATTAACGTTAGTTTTGTACGTCGTGTTTCTAACAGAACAGTCAAAGAGGATAATATTAATGAAAATTTGGTTATTCCTCAATTATATTCTAACCAGCTTCCAATTTCGGATGCAAAGAAAAAATATTTGATAAAGCTCCGTGAAAAAAATATAGTTCCGCAAGCGCTCCATACCTGGTTCAAAAATCTACCAAGTTCTTCTTCTGACGAAGAAGACTTTGAAAATTAGAAGCATATTTTTTTTTGTTATACACGTTTTGTTTTATTATACCTTTTTTTTTTAATAATGTTCTTGTTTTGTAAAAATATACATGAAAAAAGTAAAAACTTATATAAGTAAAAGTTATTGTATTATTTACAATGTAAACGAAGCCTGCAATAATCATATGACAGTAAGTAAATAAAAAAAAATACACGTAACTCATACTTTCATAGCAAAATTATACAAGTAAAACACACTAATTAAATGCTACATGTAAAAAACATTAAATCAACGTATTCAAATCGAAAATTAAACAAAAATTAATAATTTGGTAATATATAATTTACTTCTCCTCATCAGTAATCATTATTAATACTTTATGAAAACTTTCGTATAATTACAAAACAACCAAATAAAAGTTTTAAATGTGAAAATTGATCAAACAGTTTTTAAAAAAAATTAAAACACGATTATCTCAAAACTATATTTTTTGACTTAGTGTGTTTCACTTGTAAGCCGACGATATAACTTATTATCGTCACTCTTATTTCAACCTGTATTGTATATAGCTGATTTTAATTGGTTTTACTTACATTCATACTAAATGAACTTTTATAATCTGTGTATATATAATTCTGTTGAAAGTGGCTCACTATTGATTTGTTATGTAAATAATCTGAATATCTTAATTTATTCTAAAAATATTTATTAGTAGTTACATATACATATGTCTATAGAAATTAATAACCTTATGAGTAATATTCCAATGCATTAACAAACTGATGACGTAGAAGCACACAATCCAAGGTACAGGCAACAAGAAGTACCTTGTGTTATTTAACATTTGCAAAGAATTATAACCTAAAAATGTAATGTAAAAATAATACAGACATGAACATAACCAAAATGTATTTCCCAATACAATAGATATCATCCAGTTGTGGCTGATGATCCCATTATAGAAGAATAATTGAATGAAGTGTAATAAAATTAAGGGTGGGAAGAAAGCATTTAGGTGGATATCAAAACAAAATCCCCATTCAACATCTTCAGGGTTAGATTTTGGTTTTAAAAAGGTATTTGTTACATACCACAAAAATGTGGCTATCACTACGCCTACTCCTATACAATCTACAAAAATTACAAACAACAAATTCTGAATGAATTGGAAAAATGATAATTTGAGAACTATGGAGAATGCTATTGTTGTTATACTAAGAGCTCCTGCAAAAAGAACTAGAAAGGCAGGATCATCTCTTGCATATTGTGATTTAGCTTGCTTCCTAGCCCTAAACAATTTTATTAGTTTTTGGGGATTAACAAATAAATAAAACATTTGCCACATGGCGAATTGAAAGTCCATTTGATCAAACTTGAATATTTTTCTCATGTATCTAGCACATTTACTATAGGCAGATGCCATGTTACAAGGGGAAGTGAGGTATATGTTGGAGTTACTCATCTTAACCTCTATTTCTTGAAGCAATACACTGATTAATAACTTTAATAAGATGAGAATTTTCTAAAGCTGCCGCTACTCGTTCTTTATCCGCTAACTGTTTGTTGACTTGATGTTCAGCGTTATGAGTTCCTGGAGTAACTTCAACTCTCACTTTAAATCTCGAAGGCAAACACCTAAGTAATTTCACTCTGATGGAGAGACCTATAAGTGTGGCCATACTACAGTGCGGAATAGTTGGAGTAAAGTTAATAAGGATTGAATTTTTTCCATTATCAATGCTGATGAGATTTTCCTGTACAACATGCAATTGTTCTAAAGATAATGGATGTTCTGGGTCGTTTATATCTCTAATTAAATCTAAAAAATTTGTTTCAATCAGTCACATAAACATCGTAAATATTGCACAACTTACCAAATATTTCTCTTTGATCAAATTCATCAACTACAGTGTCATCCTCTTCATCCAAAGTGGCTGTTCTGTCATCACTTTTTTTGTAAACGTTGGGATTTTGGTTTTCCAATTGACCTACCGACATAATATCAAATAATTTTTCAACAGTAATGGAAGTTAACTTATACCTACAAATTTATTGGTTATTGAGAGCTATTTAAAACGTAATTTATTTTTTGCCTTCGATAAATTCCATATCAACTCAAAACAATGACGAATGACAGAAAATATCAACGACACTTGACACTTGGTAAATGACATACAAAAAATTAAGTTGAACTGGTTGCGTAACTAGAAAGTCTACATAAGAAATAATATTTGGTGTGTTACAAACAAATACACTTAAAAATAGATTTTGTATAAGCGAATTTAAAACCTTGCCCACTATTATATTTGTAAAATATTTATTATTATTAAATATCATTTTCATAAACTTTCATAAATCTCAGTGGCGTAACAAACTCCGTCAGGACCCCCTCGCAAAATATAAATGGGGCCCCTTTTAAAAAATTACTAAATGCGACTTGTGTAACAAAAACTTATAATTATGTGTTAGTGTATTGATGCACTTTTTATAACAACTAACCTTTTTCATCTTTATTGGTATAGAATAAAATAGAACAAAAATGAATAAATGATTACATTATTACATAATATTATTCTATGAGATGAACAACTTTCTTCGTGCACTACTATCAGCAAATATATCTACAATTTTATTAATATCTATCTGATGGGTAACCTTATTTTCGATACTTATAAGCGCTAGAGAAGATAACCGTGCCAATGATTTTATTAATTTAAGTTTAGAAAAAGATCTCTCTGAACTAGCGGTCGTGACGGGTAAAGTTAAAAATAAGATGTATAAGTTATACGCATGACACACTTCTGGTATGCAAGCACTTCTTCTTCTTCAAGTTCCACTCCTATCGGAGATTGGAAATCATTTTGGCAATGAAAATATATGAAAATAATTTTGGCTGCATCATAAATAGACTTTGCCGATTCCAACTGTGTCCTTATTGATTTTCTAATAAAATGCAGTTGCTCCAAAAACTCATTACTTAAATCTGACGAGTACGCAGCAACTAATTTACTGGCTTCGGTAACAAATTCTGGATCCGATTTGAAAAGATATCCACTTCTAGGATCTAAGACTTTAAAATGGTCGTTTACTTTGTACATGCTTAAAAACCTAGCGTGAATTTGTTGAATGACTACATCCAGATTTCAGGAAAACACGCCTATTCTATATCTTTATTCAGGGTTTTGGATGCTTTGATCTTGTAATAATTCATCGAAATGCTTAACTCTACTAAACCTTTTGATTTTAAAAGTACAAGGCAAGCCACAATTAGTAGCAAAATCTTTGGATTCTTGTAAAAATAACGTATAGTTTTGCCTAAGACTGCAAAAGAGTGACAGCTAAATTTATAGATTCCAAAACTGTATTTTGTAAAATAGTTAGAAATAAGTGTAAAATTCAAACTGTTCTGGCAAAATTAAAAGTGATTACTATTTAAATGGGAATAAGCCACAATTAAAGGTTAAAGTAAGTTTATTGACGTTTCAATTTCTACTTCGGAAATCGTCCTCAAAATACAAACATTAGTAAATTTATTTTACTATTTAATATATTTATATTATGTAACAATAAAACACTGAAAACTTTGTTTTCAAACTTCCACAAAATTTATTTTAAAACTTATCACTATAGCTGTTTCGGCTGATTGCCTTTCTCAAGTGATCTATTTTTGGCTTGGGTTTACAAATTTATAGTCTCTAATGAAATAGGTTGAGGAGGGGAGAACTGTTTGTCTCAAGTTGGTCATTCAGAATTATATCTGAGTTTTTTAATTTGTTGATTTCCATAGATTCTAACAAAGATAGCTTAAGGCCTTTATTTTTAATGTGAAGAATTTTAAATTTGTCATTAAAAGAATGATTATGATCTAGAAGGTGAAGTGCGTATGTCGAATTTGTTTTTCTATTCTTGGAAGCCCTTTTATGTTCTGCTATTCGTTTATCAACGTTTCTACCAGTTTGACCGATGTAAGTTTTTGGGCAGTCGCCACATTGAAGTTTGTACACACCACTATTTAAGTGTTTTTTATTTTGGCTCTTGTTACTTTTAATATATTTGCCTAGGTTGTTATTTGTTCGGAAAGCTGGTGTTATTCCTTTCTTTTTTATGTGTTTGGCAATTTTTGTTGTTATTTTGCCTGTATATGTAATCGAGCAGAAGGTACTGGGTTTTTTCTCTGGTGGTGGAAATACTAATTTCAGGGCTTTCTTGTGTAGTTTTTGATTTAACATTTTATTAATCGTTTGTTCGTTGTATCCGTTGTTTACTGCTATTTGCTTAATTATATTTAATTCTGTCTCAAAACTGTATTTTGACATCGGAATTTCTGTTAATCTATGTGACATCTATGTGACTGGTAATCTTTGACAATTTAAATGAATTTCAATCAAGTAACGGTCGAATCCATCAAATATTTATATTACTAACAAAAATATCAGCTTCAAAATGTTGTTTGCCATTGAATCTTATTTCATGTTCTGGAATTTCATCGTGAAGTGATTTTCGTATTTTTTGTCATATTTTTTATAACTAGTATATACGTAATATCTTTAACTTTTTCTACTTGTTTTGAAGTTGTCTCAAGTAAAAACAGAAAAACAAAAACAAAAAACAGAAGAATAAGTAAACTTGTTAATGACAATGGAGAGATACTCGTGGACAAAGAGAGTATCAATGATACCTGGAAAAATTACATAAGAAATGTATTTTTTGATGAGAGAGAGAACCAGCCCCCAATACCTACGAAAACAGGACCACCTATACTAGTGGCAGAAATAAGAGCAGCCATAATATCACTAAAAGAAGGTAGAGCTCCAGGACCAGACGGAGTACAATCTGAATTTCTTAAACTTCTTGATGATGAATCTTTAAGAGTACTATGTAAAATCTTCAATAATATCTATGACACAGGCAATATGCCAAAAGATTGGCTACTTTCAGAATTTATTACCTTACCAAAGAAACAGGGAGCAAAAAAGTGTGGAGAATATAGGCTAATAAGTCTAATGAGCCATACATTAAAACTTTTTCTTAAAATTATACATCGTAGAATATACAAGCTATGCGAAGAGAGAATACAAGACACACAGTTTGGATTCATGAAAGGCGTAGGTACAAGAGATGCACTGTTTAGTCTACAAGTATTATTTCAAAGATGCAGAGATATGACTTGCGATATTTACACCTGCTTTGTGGACTACCAAAAAGCATTTGATACAGTTTAACACCAAAAAATGATGGATATTCTAACAAAAGCCTAAATGGATCATAAAGATCGGCGTATAATACAAAATTTATACTGGAACCAATCAGCCACAATAAGAACGAATTTTGGAGGTGAACCAACGGAAATGATCCAGATTCTACGAGGCGTTAGACAAGGTTGCATACTTTCACCTATATTATTTAATCTATATTCAGAGGAAATATTTAGTGAAGTCTTGGAAAAATGCGAACATGGAATACTTCTAAATGGAGAACGCCTAAACAACATCCGTTATGCAGACGACACCGTTATTTTTGCAGACAGTTTGAACAGTTTACAGCAACTAATAAACAAAGTAAATGAAGTAAGTGAAAGATTTGGACTTCAAGTAAATATAACAAAAACTAAATTTATGATCATCAGCAAAAATAAAGTTAGAGACGCTCAACTACTTATCAATAATACACCAGTGGACCGATTAAAACAGTATAACTATCTTGGAACAACAGTAAATGAACAATGGAATCACTTACAGGAAATAAAATGTAGAATAGAGAAGGCTAGGAGTGCATTCAATAACATGGCCAAACTTTTTAAAAGCCACAATCTTAATCTGGAGATAAAAGTAAGGCTCCTACGATGTTATATCTTCTCAATATTGTATTACGGAGTTGAATCCTGGACACTAACTGAAGCAATGGAGAAAAAACTTGAAGCCTTCGAGATGTGGCTATACAGGCGAATTCTAAGGATATCATGGACAGACAAGATAACCAACCAGACCGTATTACGAAGAGTGGGCAAAGAAAGAGAGGTGATGTATACCATTAAAAGGAGAAAGTTGGAATATCTCGGACATATAATGAGAAACAGCACTAAATACAGATTACTGAAGGTAATCCTACAGGGTAAAGTATTCGGAAAGCGAGGAATTGGGAGAAGGAGAATATCATGGTTGAAGAACCTGAGGAAATGGTTCTCCACAACAACAACGAATCTATTTAAAGCATCAGTTAATAAAATAATTATAGCCAGAATGATTGCCAATATTCGGAACGAATAGGCACTGAAAGAAGAAGAAGAACTTGTTTTGAATGAATCGTACTCAGTGAATCGTATATTAAAACTGCTGTATTTAAGTCATTATCATTATCTTTGCCTGTATCCCTATGCGGGTCGGCTCCTTTAATTTGATTTCTCCTTATCTTGGGTCATATTAATATAATAATTTTTACCCACATATCCTGCCTAAGGGCGTGTTCATTACGGAGACCAACGCAAGGTATCCTATGGTCAGATCGACAGGTCGACGTCTCGTTATGAACGCACACTAAGCGTCTTTCCCCAGGTCTTTTTTGTTCTACTACTTCCAGGACCCGATTGTTCCGTATTGGGTAATTAACGTCTCTACGTTTAACATGACCAAACCATCTTCACCTATACTCTCTCATTTTGACAACTATTGGAGCCACCCCTAGACTTCCCCTAATATACTCATTGCTAATTTTATCTTTTTTTGTTCCTCCACTCATCCATCTAAGCATTTTTATTTACGTCACATGCATTCGCTGTTTCTCTTTCTTTTTAACTGCCCAACATTCAGTTCCATACATCATAGCTGGTCTTATGGCTGTTTTATAGAATTTTTCTTTCAGCTTCATTGGAATTTTTCTATCACACAACACACCACTTGCTTCTTTCCTTTTCATACATCCAACCCGAACTCTCCTGCAGGAATCTCCATCGATTAACCCATTACTCTGTGTTTAGGATTAAACTTGAGAGGTCGCTGGTTAAATTATATCAGATAAATAATTATAACGAAAAATGCCATATTTGTTTGTACATAAAATTAGCGAAAATAGCAACTATCAATTGTGAATAAATTATGAAATTAACTGGTTTACTCATTATCGTTGTTTTGTACTAAGAACTATGGACTTACCCTTTGGTTCTATTGAGGTATTCGTAACAGGCTGAAGAGTTGGTCGTTGGGCATCAAGACGCCGTGGCCTGGGACGCCGAGGCTAATTAACACGAAACCGGTCAAGTGTGGTGCGTTTCGTTCACTGTGTTACGAAGAAGTGCCAATGCGTTGATATGGTCAGAGCTAAGAAGGAACCCTCTAAGCGGTGGTCCGAGAGGGTGTACCAATAAATCATTCCATTGTATTGCGACCTTTCCGATAATTTTAGCTAATTGTGACGGTAACATGACACTTTACACTTGTGTGTATATTTTTGAACCATACAAAAGAGAAGCCAAATTCTCCGTATTTACGACATCATAAATGAGATATCCAGTTTAAGTTTTGGAAACAATATATTTCAAAAGGTCTTTAAAATACAGCACCAAATTAGATCACATTACAGTACCGTAACAGAAAAAATATTAACTTTAAAAATATGAAATGAATTTGCACATACTTTCCCAAACACTCTGTAACACTGATCCTAGGTACATAACATATTGAGTTCCACCATGGTAACACAAAAATAGGGTTCTACAGGCCGAAGTTGTCAAAATGAAGAAAACAAATATAAAACATGGTCTTATTATGCTAGTTTAAGAAAAACCTGTAGTAAAAACATGATTTGGTTGTTATATGACGTCATTTTTAGTCTGTATATATTAAGTATGTATTAGTTTTAGTATTAAAGCAAACTGGCATTTGTTTCAGACTGGAACTAGTCACAACTTAAATTTTGGCAGTAGGTTGTACGTTATCGTTACTTGCGATGTGTTATTTTCGTAAAAAGTATAGTTTGCTTGATAAATTACTGTTTTTGAGATAAAAAATGGCGTACAAGAAAAATTACAAAAACTGATACAAGAAATGTTGTCTGACGATGAAAATTCGCTTTTTGGAGATGTATACTTATCGGACCACTATTCTATGAAAGGTTCCGAAAGCAGTTACAGGGACTCGTCTTTTGAAAATGTGAAAAAGCCCAAACGCACGAGAGCTGGAGCTGGCAGAATATCAGCTGAAGGTAAGTGTGAAGGCTTTACTAATTTTAATTACAAACGCGACCAATATTCCATATATTGCAATTTTTTGTAGTGGCTACTACACATTTTCAAAATATTATTTTAAAACTAACAGATGATTTACTCAATGAAGCAGCTTACGAAGCTCTCAGCACAATCCAAAAGAACAAAAAGAATACTCCATTGTGGTGGACAATTGACATCGCCAATGCAGTACACAACAAGAAACAAGAATATCAAAAGTGGCTGCAAACAAATGATCCAGATGATAGACGAACATATGCAAGATCAAACAGAGAAGTAAAAAATTTAGTAACTAAAGCAAAAAATATTTCCTGGGAAAGTAAATGCGAAGAACTCAACAAATATATAGGGTCAACAAGATCAAGAGAAGCATGGAAAACGGTAAAAAATCTGAGAACAAACAGAAAAGAAACGAGTAGAATAGATTTAATAGAAGAAAGATGTTGGATCGAACACTACTCACAACTTTTGACTGAAAAAGACCTCAATTCACGAACATCAGTACAACAACATATGAACTGGAATTCAGTGAAGACGATGAAATAACAGTACAGGAAGTCGAGAATGCAATACGAACTATAAAAAACCGGAAGTCATGCGGACCATAAGGTATACCAAATGAATTATTAAAACATAGCCCACAAGTATTCCGGGAATTACTGGCGTATGTCTTCACCTTATTCTATAATGGACACGACTTACCACCGGAGTGGACAAAAGCACATATTAACAATATCTACAAAAAAGGAGATAGAAAGAATTGTTCAAACTACAGGGGGCTAAGTGTCATAAATTCACTCTCAAGACTGTATGGAAAAATAATAAAAAATAAAATTGAAAAAGAGATGACAGATGTAGAAGAACAGAATGGCTTTCGTGTAGACAGATCCTGTATGGACAGTATATTCTCTCTAAAGCAAGTTATCGAGAAAAGATTAGCTCATATAGTCTTTATAGATCTAACAAAGGCATACGATAGTGTACCACTTTCAAATGCTTTGGGTAGCAATGGAAAAACAAGGAATAAGCAAAAAAAATATACAAGCGGTACAACAGCTCTACAAAAATATGACGTGAAACATTAAAACTTTAAATAGATTAACTAGAGAAATTCCTATTAGTAAGGGCCTAAAGCAAGGCTGCTACATAGGACCTACACTCTTCAAAATATATCTAAATGAGGCACTCTCACTGTAGAAAAGAAAGTGCTGCTATATGGGCATCCCAATCGGAGATGATAGATTGTACACGATACACTTCGCTGACGACCAAGCCATTCTAGCTGAAGACGAGAGTGATGTAGGCTACATGCTTAGAAAACTGGAAGATCAGTACACCAAATGGGGCCTCAGAATTAATATACAAAAAACTGAGTACTTAGTTGTAGGAGAAAAACCAGAAAGCCTACAAATTGAAACGGGAACTTTAAAACCAACAGACAATTTTAAATACTTGGAAGTCCAAATAACATCAAAAGCAGGAAGTAGCGAAGAAATACATTCCAGGATTGGCCAAGCAAGATTAGCCACCAGACAGCTACACGGACAATTATGGAATAAAAAAATAACAAAAGAAAATAAAAGAAGAATTTATAAAACAATAATAGAAAGTATTGGGCTGAACGGCGTCGAACTCTGAGAAATAAACCAACCAAAGAAACCAATCAAAAATTAAGGCCATGGAAATGAACTAATGAAGACGATGTTGCCAGCGCACTAGACTTGATAGGGTGAGAAACAAAGATATTCGGAGAGAAATGGAAATCGATCTAGACATAATAGACGCAATCGAAGCCAAAAGACTTAACTGACGTGGAAACCCGTCGAAGGTAAATATCTAAAAACGTAGAAACAAATCGTTAGGCCGATCAGTGCAAACAAAAAAATATTTTACGAAGATCAAGAATAAACAAATCGGCAAATACTAATGCGGAAGAAATTGAGAAATTGTTTAAAATTATTATAGGGATAGAGTCAGTTGCGTATCCAAGCGTATTGTCAGAAATCATTTTTATATCACAATAGAATAAAATCGATGATTAGCAGAAATAGATTTCAGCCCTTGCCTCAAATGATTCATTTCCACAAATGCTTTATAAACTGATATTTTTTCTAAAAGATTCTTTAATTATGGAGAGGATTTATTATTGAGTTTTTGTACGTTTTATAAATAAGAATATTATTTAGTTTAGTGTTTTAAAAACTATACACGTTTAGTAGTTATTTTTTATGTATTTAGAAACAGTTTCATTTCGTTCATTTTATCGAAAAATACTATCTTTTAATTTGGTTTTATATATATATATATATATATATATATATATATATATATATATATACATATATATATTATAAAATAAATAAATTGTTTCATTTCCCTACATTTTGTTTAAAAATATGTCTAGGCAAAAATCATTGCAGTACCCGTAGGCCAACCACAGTTTTTGCTTTCGTAGGATACTACTTACAAGCACCCAAAAAGATATTTAGACGGTGTGTATCTGATGTGGATGTACATTGCTCAAAATACAAAAATATATGTGCATCCACATTGGATATACGGGGCCACTAAATCAGTGTGACGCGTGTATCCATTTTGAATACATGTGGCACTGAACGTGTTAAAACTGCTGTATTTTTTTTGTGTTTTGGCTTGGACAATTGTTATTCAGCCAGTCTCAATCAAGATAAGTTTATTAATGTAGTGTGTGTGTGTGTGTGTGTGTGTGTGTGTGTGTGTGTGTGTGTGTGTGTGTGTGTGTGTGTGTGTGTGTGTGTAGAGTAATTGTCTTGATACTTAGCAAAGTCGACGTCATTGTCTTTGCTAAGAGAAGCTAATTGTATTCGAACGTCTGCGGTCCCTCCGGTGAGTACCGATCGCACAAGGATAGAAATTATTTTCATTCATGAATTTTTTTAACAAATGAAAATTTCTCCACCCAGGTGAGATTCGAACTTACGACCTTTAGGTTCAAAGGTAGGCGCTCTTACCACTGAGCCACAGAGGGAGTTAAAACTGCTGTATTTAGGTATTCGTATTTAGGTATTCGTCTTTTTGTTGAAGTCTTGTTTGAATCGTTTATTATCAATATTTCTTCTTAATTTCCTTTAAAAATTTCACAGCATCAGAACGAGCAGACTACCTGGTGTCACAAATAAGTTTAATACTCAAGTGTTTGCCCTTACAAAAATTTTTGTAATATATTCCAGCTATGTGTAGAACTTAAAAATACGTACAATTCCTGAACGATAGTAAAAAAGGTAGAAATTTTTATTTTCCATGAAAATTTCGATAGCTGCGTTTCCAATTAAATTTAGAAATGATTGGCGCATGGTATGAAATAAGCAGAAAAAATATATTGTTTTATTCTGGATTGGAGTCCCATTTATTTACTTGACATATTTTACGCATTATTATAACACTTTCCCCGACCGTTAGTGATGGAGGCCCAATATTTATGAATATTACGTTTTTATTTTAAATATAAATAAAAATTAATTATAAAAATTAAAAAATTAAGAACCTAATTTTCAGGCCCCATAAGGTTGCCTAGGCCTTGGTCCGCCCCTGCTGTTAACTTTAATTCGCATTGTTTGTCTGATTTTTTATTTTCAACTGTTTGTCACAGTTCATCGTGCATCTATTTTTTGATCAGATGTTAACAGTCGGAAAGTTTACTGCTCCAGGTTATTGTTTATTTGAATAAGCTAATTCATAAATGCCTTAGTCTGCTCCTGTAAAATTCCGAGCGCAACTTTACTTTTTTAATTGTTTCCCATTAAATGGTTTACCAACAACTGATTTATTAATACTTTGTTGTTACTTTCATCATTTATTGAATGTAATTTTTGCACGTTTTTGTACACAAAACCTTTATACTTAGTAATAATGATTGGATATTAGATACTTGTACGTGAACTGGTTTGTATTCATTTAATATATAAACGTGTTTTAATAAAAGTTCAATTTCCTCACGTAATTCATTTAGGATTATGTTTTTAATTTATCGTGTAATAATACAACCTACCTTTTTGTCCTAAAAACGAAACGAATCAGCCAAATTTTGCCGAGAATATCAATCTTGGGACCCCAAAAAAGACACAACAAATTTTACCACTCCTACCCCCCAACTTTCCTCTAAAACACCTCTCGTTCGAGAAAATAGAAAAAAATCGATCTTCAAAGATTCTGTACGCCATAGAAAAAAACGTTTAATAAAAAATATATAGTCCTACCATAGATCTAAGAGAGTCATTAATGTTTATTCTCTTATATTTGCATTACTTATTCGATTGTTAGGTGTGTTTAAAAGCCGGTCTTTATCATTGTCTACTAAAGTTATAATAGTTGCAAAAATATTTACATTTCTAAATAGAGTACAAAAAGAACAGATGCAAAAATATTTTAGAAAATTATTTTCAAAATTAAGGTGTGTCTAAAAGCTGGTTTTATACCGATACCAACTGAATTTAAAAATATTTAAATAAATTAGGTATACATAGAAAGTTTACCATTTATAAATGCAATTCAAAAAGTACTTCTTCTCTTCTTAACGTGCCTATCAAGTCCCCTTGACGTTGGCGATTAACATGGCGAAACTGCCTCTGTCTCGAGCTATTCTAAAGACTTGCTCAGCTTTCTTTATTCCTGTCCACTCTCTGATATTCTTCAACCAAGAGGCCTGCTTTCTACCAATTCCTCTGCGTCCTTCAATTTTACCCATCATAATAAGTTGAAGAATATTATATCGGTCTCCCCTTACTACGTGTCCAAAATAGGCCATCTTTCTGCATTTAATGTTATCAAGCAGCTCGCGAGCAGCATTTGCTCTCTCAAGGACTGCCACATTTGTCAGCATAGCCGTCCATGGAATTTTTAGTATACGTCTGTACAGCCACATTTCAAAGGCCTCCAGACGATTAGTGGTGGATATTTTTAATGTCCATAATTCGAGACCGTATAAGAGGACTGACCAAATGTAGCATTTAACCATACCCTTTCGAAGTTGAAGTTTCAAGTTATCATTACAGAAGAATGACCTCATTTTTAAAAATGTCGTGCAGGCTATCTCGATTCTACATTTTATCTCTTGATCTGGATCTAGTTGTTCAGTAATATGGCAACCAAGATATTTAAAATTGGACACTCTTTGAATTATATGACCATCAACATATAATCGTGCATCTTGTTGTGCTAAACGGCTAAACACCATGTGTTTTGTTTTTGAACAGTTTATGTTTAGGCGAAACTCTCTTCCCACTGTATCAATGGCATTTAAAAGGCATTGTAATCCATTCATGTTATCACTTAAAATAACTGTATTGTCTGCATATCTGATTCTATTTATCAGAATTCCATTAACCTTCACGCCCCATTCCAAATTATGCAGCGCTTCTTTAAATATTCTATCTGAATATAAATTAAATAACAGTAGGGATAGTATACAACTCTGGCTGACACCTCTTTGTATTTTACATATTTCTGTTGATTTTCCGTTTATGCAAGCTGTCGCTGTTTGACGCCAGTATAACTTTTCTATGAATCGTATGTCTTGACTATCAACTCCTTTATCTTTTAATATTGTAATTAATTTGTGATGCTGTACTCGATCAAAGGCCTTTTCATAGTCAATAAATACAGCAAAGACGTCTTTCCTTTGATCTTGACATTTCTGCAGTAATACATTTAGTGCAAAGAGGGCGCTCCGAGTTCCCAGTCCATTTCTGAAGCCAAATTGTGTTTCATCCTGATCTTCTTCACATTTATCTCTGATTCTACTGTGAATGATGCGTAGAAATATTTTCAAAGTGTGGCTCATAAGGCTTATCATTCTATAATCGCTACAGTTTTTCGGACGTTGTTTTTTTGGTAGTGTTATGAATTCGGACTTTAACCAATCTTCAGGGATATCCCAGTCGAATAAACATCATTGAAAAGTTTGACCAGTATTGACCAGTATTGACCAGTTTGACCAAAAAGTACTTACTTAAAAAAAAATACATGGAAAAGTCAGTTTCACTATCACTGTCGTTATCTAGATCTATAATAATTGTTTCTTTGAGCAACCTATCTGTATTTATATACGATCTTTCCATCTTTAAAACATGGGCAACACTATTTTTCCAGCTGTCATTGGCTATTTTCTCCATTTCTAATTCAATCAGACGAACCTCAGATAAATTTAGGGTGGGCGAAACATTACTTCTCCTTACCGATGCTTGTAGTTCATGCCATATGTGTTCAATCGGATTGAACATGCAATAGTGAGGAGGAAGTCTTAATACTGTATGACCCATTTCTTCCGCCAAACGTAATGTTTTTTACTTTTTAAGTAAATGTTTTTTAAAATAATTATCTTTATAATATATATCATTTTCCAACATTTTTACCTTCATTCTAAGTTTGGTATCATTAGAACATGGAACTTTATTCAGCCTACTGCTGGTAGCTGGCATTGTCCATCACAATTAAACTGTTTGGTGGTATATTTGGCAATAACTTCGTTGAAAACCAGTTCTCAAATAATTCTGATGTAGTGTCATCATGATAGTCGACACAGGAGTCCTTAATGTTTTCGCATGACGAGGCTAAAGCATTAGGTATAAAACCATTTTTGTTCCTGTATGGATTATTGTAATACGTTTTCTTCCTTTATTTGATGGAGCTTTTGTTGTACAGCGACCAGAAGAATCTGCTCAACCATATGAACGTCATGGGTGTCAAACCACGTCTCATCCAGAAAAATAATTTCTCTTCCACTTTCTCTGTATTTATGAATTAAAAATTACATCCTCCATATTTGTAGATGAGCAGATTCCATACTCACTTGGCGTTTATCGATCTTTTTTATTTTAAATCCGTTTTTAAGAAGATTTACTGTCGTCTCACTGCAGCACTTGATTCATGTATCAACTTTCTGCAATATATGCCTGATGGTTTTTAAAGTGGGGATAATTTTGAATAGTTTTTATGTAGAATGGACAAGTAAAGTCTTGTCTAGGGAGTAAAACTATACTTACAAATGCCTAAGAAGCAGAATTAGTTCTGGTATCCGTCTTTCGCAAATTGGATATCCACTTACTGTTATATCCAGTTACTGCAAGGGTATTTTGTAAGTGTGTATATCGGTATAAAGAACTCAATATAATCCCAAATACTTTTCAAGAAAGAAAAGGAATAGCTGGTCGTTATTGGCTACGTGGATTTATGAAGCAAAATCCTCAAATCAGGCCTAGGAAAGCACAAATTTTAAATCCGGCTAGGACACAAAATCTTAATAAATTTATTGTAAAAGATCATTTTACTAATCTGAGAGGTATTTTAAGAGGACTGGACATAATTGATAAACCCGAACGGATATATAATGTAGACGAGAAAGGTTGTAGGTTAACACTTCACCATCAGCAGAAAGTTTTGGCACAAAAAGGCGCAAGAAGAGTACATGTTGTTATAAACGAACATGTACAAAGTGTTACCATCGTTTCTTGTGGTAATACTCTTGGTACAGCAATCCCTCCAATGGACTGCTTTTTAAGGGTAAACATAGTAAGCCAGAATGCGTTGACTTATTACCTCCAGGTACTGTTATTCAAATAATTGCCAAAGGCAGCATGAATATTGAAACTTTTTTACTAAGGCTTAAACACTTTGCAAAATTTAACACTACTGGTCCGGGCATTATCATATTTAATGATGCAAGATGTCACTTGGATCACACTATTGTAGAAACTGCCGAAAGATACTAAATAACTTTATACTGTTTACCTCGTAATACTACTTACGAGTTCCAACCAATAGACCAAGCTCTATTTAGAGAATTTGAATATTACTGTGATGATGAAATTATAAAATTTTATTCCATCCATAGCGATCGTGTTATTATTAAATAAAGATTTGGGGCAATTTTTTCGACTGTTTGGGACAAAACAATGACACTATCTCATATAAAATCGGGGTTTTCTTCAACAGGAATTTATCCATTCAACCCAGAAGATATCCCAGAGATGGCGTTTGCTCCTAGTATTATCACGTACCAACATTAGGAAAATAAAGAGAATGTGCCATTATCAGAGACTAACGTAGGTAATAAAGCAGACGATTATATCCCGTCAATTTCAGTCATGCAACAAAAAGATTACCTTTATTATTCTACTTTGGGATTACAATCGAAAAATAGCTTAAAAGAAGTATTTCTGGACACTAATAATAGCAACTCTTGTCGTCCCTCCACTTCAAGTATTTAACCGAAAATTCGCCAGAAACAACTATTTCTAGACACTGATAGTAGCAACTCTGACTCATCTTTTAGTTTACATGACTCTAACAGCGATGAAGTTATTGATTCAGAAGACGACCAGAATGATTCCTCAAACATCCACAATACTTCATTCACAAGTATGCTCGAAACTCCTGAAGATGCAGCAATCAAGAACAATAACAAAATGCCAAGAAAACTAGTTATCAATAGTCGAGCTCAAGTTGTTATTAAAGATTTATTCGGTAGCTTAATTAGAATAAGTGATTCAGAAAATATTGAAGCCAACATGTATACTCCAGGTGGTATAAAAATTTACTTATTGTAGAGTGACCATATTGCCGACACCATTGTTGGTAATATGGCTAATAGCAGTATTTTTAAGTACGTCATAAATATTGTACTTTTATCAATTTTTGAAATATTATAAAACCAATATACAGAGTGGCCCAAAAGTCTGGAAACGGCTAATTATCTCGTAAAATGCTAATCATAATTGTACAAAATTTGAGGTACATCTATTTTGGGATACGGAGATTCCATATTTGATATTTACAATGTTGACAGATTTGCTGTTTTTCCTATATTATTAGTAAGTTTGGTTTTTCAAATACATCACCCTGTATATTCAGTCATTATTGGAATATTCTATTCAATACGAGTTCAACCATATATAACACTTATGATTTTATGTAATCTGGAAGGTCATAAAGACATAAAACCGAAGTCTGGCAACGCTTAAATTGTTTCAATAAATTTTTTAATACTAACTATTTTCAAATACATTAAAACGTAACAATTGATAGTTTAGACCATTTTTTAACATAGTAGTTACGTTATTAAGTGTTCAAAATGTGCTCAATTTGTGAGTTGACAGCACCCTAATCGATGGTAGAAGGCGTCTACCACATTTCTCCGTGACTGTCTAGAATTTATTCGAGATTCATCGATAATTCATTGCCTTAGCTATGCAAGACTTGCTGGTTAAGTTTTGTAAACTGAATTTTTCAAGTATCCCTAATAAAAATAATCTTTAGGATGGACATCGGGTGAACGTGGAGGCCATTCAATTCTACCTTGTCTACCAATTTATCGTCCAGGAAATATCTTATCTAAATATCGCCGAACATTTACACCGACTATCTGACGTTAAATTTCTTTCGACAAAAAATGACCCAATTGAATAAGTAACTACTATATCTGACCATACATTTAATTTTTGTGGTCTTTGAGTATGGTTTTCACGCATTCAGTCTTCAGTGTGAATTTACGTCACACCAGTACCTTAAATTGTGTCGATTTACACTTCCACACAGTGTAAAAGTTGCTTCATCGGAAAAACATATCCTGTTAACGAAATTTTAATAATTTTCAATTTTATCCATCATTACCTCAGTAAACTCTAATCTACGACCAAAGTCATCTTCACTTAATTCTTGCAATAAGTTAATTTTGTATGATTTAAATTTATTTTTACGTAATAAACGTAAGACTGAAGAATGACCTACATCATGTACTTGTGCAACCCTGCCTGGGGATGTATGTGGATCTTCAACAAAACTTTGTATATCTGAAGTTTTGTGGTCATTGATAACTCGTTTCGGTCAACCTGATCGGTATCTATCTTTTACTTCTCCAGATTCCTCAAATCGCCTTACAGTTTTTTGTACTGTCGTCTCATGAATAGGACAAGCAATTTAAATTGCAGAACTTTTTCAACCACAACTACTGTCAATTTTAGTTCATAATTTAAATGGTGAACAAATGTCAAAATCACAGCATTCTCCATTTAAATATTTAAATTTATTAAAATCTACATATGTTGCACTGTTTTATGTATTTATGATCTTTCAGACTACATAAAATCAAGTGAACATACGGTTGAACTCGTATTGAATAGCTGAACTCGTGTGAAATTCACACTGAATGCATGAAAACCATACTCAAAGACCACAAAAATTAAATGTATGGTCAGTTATAGTAGGTACTTATTTAATTGGGCCATTTTTTATCGAAAGAAATTTAACGTCAGATAGTTGGTGTAAATGTTCGGCGTTATTTAGATCAGATATTTCCTGGACGATAAATTGGTAGACAAGGTAGAATTGAATCGCCTCCACGTTCACCCGATCTCAATCCTAAAGATTATTTTTATTAGAGATACTTGAAAAATTCAGTTTACACAACTTAACCAGCAAGTCTTGCATAGCTAAGGCAATGAGTTATCGATGAATCTCGAATAATTTCTAGACAATCATGGAAAAATGTGGTAGACGCATTCTACCATCGATTAGAGTGCTGTCAACTCACAAATGGAGCACATCTTAAACACTTAATAACGTAACTATTATGTTAAAAAATATTCTAAACTATCAATTGTTACGTTTTAATGTATTTGAAAATAGTTAGTATTAAAACATGTATTGAAACAATTTAGGCGTTGCCAGACTTCTGTTTAATGTATTTAAGACCTTCCAGACTACATAAAAGCATAAGTGTTACATATGGTTAAACTCGTATGTAATAGGAGATTCCAATAATGACTGAATATATAGGGTGATGCATTTGAAAAACCAAAGTTACTAGTAATATAAGAGAAACTGAAAATCTGGCAACATTGCAAATACCAAATATGGAATCTCCGTATCCCAAAATAGGCGTATCTCAAATTTTGTATAAATATGTCTAGTAATTTACGAGATAATTAGCCGTTTCCAGACTTTTGGGCCACTCTGTTTTGCTAATAACAGTCACTTTTTAAAAGACTTAATTGGTCACAAATACAGACAAATGTTCTTAAGGTGGCCATATTACCTGCATATATCTTATGTAAGGGAGGCTGCACCCTAATAGATAGAATATGCTGAAAATGATGATTCTTCTTCTTAGCTTTCCCTATCCCTAAGGACATTGGCGATCATCATGGCCCATTTGACTCTATCTGCAGCCGTTCTGAAAAGTTCTATTGACGTTTTCCCACTCCATTGTCTCAGATTCTTCAACCAGGACGTGCGTCTTCTTCCCGATCCTCTTTTGCCTTCCACCTTCCCTTGTATGACCAATGATGATTATGATGATATAACCCTTTATTGGTTTTTATTTTGATGTTTATTAATCTTATTTGACAGATACAGCTTCAAAATTAAATTTTGTGTGTTATTTAAAATAAATAAATTTAGTTGTAGATACTTATTTTAAAATATTCATCTAGTATTATAATTTGGGTCTCATGAAACAAGTTTGACAGTTTTTTGGCGTAATTTAGGCGTGGTCTCAAAAACCACACCCAAGGCCGGTTTTTTGTTACGGGAAAGATGGCAACCCTAATAAATGCTATTTGTGGTCCTTGTGTCAATATTTACAATCAATGGTTAGACTAGGCACTGGAACAGGAAGTCCGCCCACAATCCGTTAATAAGGCGCGATTTGACAGAACGTACAGTGGAGTTCTGAAGAGTAAATATTTTAAAGCATATAAGCACATATCCAATAAGCCATTAGAAGAAGTCTGTGTTTCTTCAGCATTTTTAACACGAAGTCGTAAAAAAATTAAACATTTTTTAATATTTTTTAATGTAGGTACTTTTATTTGTATTTGTTTTAGTCAGTACTATCTACTATAGTGTATTTTTATGTATGAGAGAGTAATAAAACAATAAATTATGTATGCAAATCCCTAAACTGTTGATACGGGTGACTCAATGAAAAACAGATATTTGTCAACAAGTTTACAGAAGTATATAGGAAAACAATTTTAAATTGAGTATGACCACCAGGTATAAAGGTTGGAGCAGAATAGAATACAATAGTTGTGAGGGTTACTAATCCCTAAATAAGGTTGCCAGTGTCGGAGTGATGGAGGTTAACAGGTACTAATGAATTTGCAAGAAATGTAAGATGTTTATTTTATTGGTTATATACAACCAATAAAAGTTTAATAAGTGCCTACCTATTTGCAAAATAAAGTTTAATTCTTTAGATAAAATAAAACGTTTTATTTTATCTGAAATGAGTGCATTCCACGAAGTAAGGGTTTCAACAATCAAATATTTAATTCTTTAATTCCAGGAATCTACGACAGTAATTGACTAGATAATTACCTTCTAAACTTATTCCACAGAAAATGTTAGTTAGCAGTACACTTGGTGTTGGGAAATCTACGATTTACAGAGTTATTAAAGAAGAGAAATGTGGTAGTTTTCAAATGCCACGTAATGCTCCAGGGAAACCAAAATTTCAAATAGAATATCATTTTAAAGAAGGACTTCGACGGAAAGTGCATGAATTCTTCTTTAGACAAGAATTTCCAACATTGGATAAAGTTCTTGTCTCAGTTCGAGATGATAAGGATTACCCAGAAATGAGTCGAAGTACGTTATGGAAACTTTTAAAAGAAATAGGCTTCCGCTGGAAAAAGAATCCCAGAAAGTCTATTTTATTAGAAAGAAGCGATATTGTCATATAGAGAAGACATTTTCTAAGAACCATAAAGGAAATGAGAAACCAAAAAAGAAAAATATTTTATCTTGATGAAACATGGATCAACGAGGGTCATACACCAAATAAATTTTGGCAGGATGAAACTGTTACAAGTCAAAGGCACGCTTTTGTAAATAACTTATCTACTGGTTTAAACCCACCATCAGGAAAGGGACGCAGGCTGATAATAGTACACATTGGCAGTTCAGACGGTTTTGTTAAAGGTGGTTTATTAACTTTTGAATCAACTCGTACCGGTGACTACCATGAAGACATGAAGGCTGATGTCTTTCAAGAATGGTTCGAACAAATGATAGATCTTCTTCCTAAGAACTGTGTAATAGTAATGGATAATGCAAGTTATCACTCCAGACTTATAGAAGGACTGCCCACAACCAAGTGGTTAAAAAAAGACTTGCAGAATTGGCTGAGTTCAAAAAATATTACGTACCATCCCGGATCTATAAGAAAGGAACTTTATTCGTTGTGTGCCCTTCATAAAGAAAAATTTAAAAAATACGAAATTGATGAAATTGCCAAAAATCGTGGAATAACAGTACTTAGATCCCCACCATATCATTGTGAATTAAACCCGATTGAACTGGTATGGGCACAGATAAAGAGTCAAGTTTCAAGAAAAAATACCACTTTTAAAATTCATGATGTTAAACAGTTGTTTTTGGAGGCCATAAATAATGTAAAACCTGAAAACTGGGAAAAGGCAGTAAATCACACTATTAAAGAAGAGGAAAAAATGTGGAAGCTGGACAATATTACTGATAAAATGATCGAGCCAGTTATTATAAATCTTGGTTCTGAAAGTTCATCGTCTGAATCTGATTTGGATTTGTAACAAGTAGCTGTAAGTTTTATATTAATATTTTTATTCATCTATTTAACATACCTTAGACGGTTTTAAAAACTCTTTTTCTCTTTTGTAATTTTTAAAAATTAAAAAAAATGTGAATTTTTTAAAACCCTTTTTAATGTAGGCCAGTCAGTTCTAATATAGTGTGTGATAAAAGAGGTCACTTTTGTTTACTTACACATAACACTTTATAACACTGAAATAATTCATTTATTTTTTACAATTATTCAAAGTAATTTTTCAATTAATGTTGAGCACGCCCATGGAGTGGTCAGAGGTACCAGTTAAAATTATGCTAATTACTCTCTCGTTCATAAAAATAAACTATAATTGTAATAACTTATTTTTATTTTAATTGCTTGTTTTATTTTAAGAGCCAATTTTGTCCTTAAATTTTTTTGTACTATATTTCTTGTAAACGAAAAAAATTTAAAACACTCACTGGTATATTTTGTTGTACCTACACCCCATCATTTTTATAAGTGTTGTCTAAAAAACTCTGCTGTAGCCGGTCCCAAGTACGTTTGAGAAAGGAGGAGGGAAAAGAACATGGCTGGAAAGATCGTAGAAGGGCACATTGATGTCGTTAAAAGCATTCTTTAAAAATATTACGAAAAGTCTCCCGACTGATCTACTGTCAGCGCTACCAGCAAATCCAAGTCCAAAATAGAATAGGGCGTAAGCCAGCATCCTGCGTTTCCAAACTGATTCGGACTAACTCCTCTATACTTAAAAAATAGAGAAAATGTAAAAAAAAAAACGAGGAATAAGCCTCGGAACGAAGACGACCGAAGCTTCGGAAAAGCTAAATAATTTTTACGAATACGACCATTTCTATAGTTGGGTGACTAAAGACAGGAGAGCCTTTTTTCTTGTACCTTTCTTCATCAAGGCTATCCTGATCTTGTTTACAGCTGACCTAAAGAGTTTATTAGTGGTACATCCAAACCACTCAAATTACGCAACCATGGCATTCTTCTACGTCCTGGATTCTGTTTTTCTTCTATTTTTCCTTGCATTATATTAAATTTCTGGGTTTTTCCTATCCTTAGTATAACTTCAAAGTTTGTGACTCTTTCAACCCAACTTATCTTCAGCATTCGACGGTAGCACCACATCTCGAAACTTTCAATATTTTTTATGTTGTTTTGTTTGAGAGTCCAGGCCTCTACACCGTATAATAGCGTGTTAAATACGTAGCCCCTTAGCATTCTTAATCGTAGAGGGATGCTTATATTTCTGTTGCAGAAGAATTTCCTCATCTTTATGAAGGTGGCCCTGGCAATTTTGATACGTCTTTTTATTTCATTGTTTTTAACAATGTAACTTGATACTTTTTCAATTTGAATGCCGTTTATACTAATATGTGCTGGTTGTGTCATGTTTTTACTGAAGACCATATACTTGGTTTTTTTTATATTAATATATATGCCATAATTGTTGCAGGCAATATTTATATTTGTAAGTAATCGTTGTACTTCTTCTACTGTTCTTGCAACTAGTATAGTGTCGTCTGCGTATCGAATATTATTTACAACCTCTTCATTGATTACAATTCCTTCGTTTGCTTGCAAAAGGGTTTCCTGGCAGATGCTTTCACTATAAACATTAAATAGCAGAGGTGACAAAATGCATCCATGTCGTACTTCTCTACGTATTTCTATTGCTTGTGATATCTCATTTTCTATTTTGATGTTAGCTTTCTGATTCCAATATAGATTGAGAATTATTCGCAGATCTTTATTACCTATTTCCTTTCTTTCAAGAATGTCTCTTAGCTTATCATGGCGTACTCTGTCAAACGCTTTTTCAAAATCGATAAAACATTCATTTACTTCCTGATTAACGTCTAGGCATCTTTGTGGAAGAACATTCAAACCGAAGAGAGCTTCTCGAGAACAAGTCCTTTTCTGAACCCCATCTGTGTATCACTAATATCTGAATCCAACTTTTGATAAACTCGGCTGTGGATGACTTTTAGAAATATCTGTAGTAGATGGCTTAAAAAAGATATTGTTCGATGTTTCTGAACATTCTTTTGCATTGGATTTGTTTGGCAGTGTAACGAATGTAGACAACAGCCACTCTTGAGGTATAATACCAGTTTTGTATATTGTGTTAAATAAGTGCAATATTACACCCATTGAGTCATCATTCAAGAGCTTTAGTAATTCAGTGGGAACCTCATCAGGTCCATTTGCCTTTCCAGTTTTGGAATTTCAAAGTTCCATTTCTACTTCACGTTTTAGGATTTCAGGTCCCAATTCACCATTTACGTGAACAATGTTATTTCTGTTGTCCTCAAACAATTCTCTCATGTATTCACTCTATCTATTAATTTTCTCTGTTAAATCTATAATAATCTTTCCATCTTTGTTCTTAAGAAACTTATTTGGAGAGCCCAACAAGGGTTATATTAATAATTTTATACGTAAAAGTTTGAGGATGCTTGTCACGTCAAGGGAAGCAGTTAGTCACAGACTGATAAAATTTAACATATCTAGCCACAGTCAAAAAATACCGAGATTAGAAGTGAACCAAATCGCCACGATTGCCATGAAAGATTAATTCTACTAACAATAAATTAAATAATGAAATTTTAAAAATTGAAACCTTTCGAGAAGTAATTATATTAGGAGATTTTCAGAAAATTATACTAAGAGATTTAAACAGAAAAATCTCCTATATGCAGATGACCTCGTAATCTATATTTCTCATAAGAATCTTATCATCAAACATTATACAACTTTCTATTAATTCCCTACAACAATGATCTAAAACAACAGGACTGAAATTTTCGACTGTTAAAACCAAAGTAATGTGCTTTTTTTCGAAAACATCAAATTGTTGCAAATCTTCCAAAATTAACACTGCATGTTAAAGTTTTAGAAAACGTTGAGAAACTTAGATTTCTAGGAATGATTTCTAATTCAAAACTTACTTAGAACAAACACAACCAATTATTTAAAAAATCATGTTTCCAGAACATAAATGCAAAGTAGTAGTACCTACTAGCAAATTATAACTGGGGCGCAGACACAACACAGCTACTAAATATTTACAAATCCTTAATCCGCAGTAAATTAGATGTATATAATTCAGCTTAGGACTCAACAATAAAAAAATTAGATATTGTACAAAATCCGCACTAAAACTAGCTCTAGGAGCCTACAGAACCAGTCCAGTTGAAAGTCTTTATGTCGAAGCAAATGAATATCTACTTTCTATTAGAAGATTATGTCTCAGTTTACAATACGCAAGCAAGTTATCAACTAATCTAAACAACTCAGCCTACCCCTATGATTTCTCCACACATTATCATTCTAATTACAATCAAAATCCTAATCTTCGACCATCATTTAGCAAAAGAATTAGCAACTTCATATTTCCGGGTATTATGCATACCAATATTGATTATGCTCCTCCTTGGACTATACAAATTGCATATTGTAATACATATCTGTCAACTTATACTAAGAACAATAACCCTTGATCTCTTTTTCTCCAATACTTCTACAATATTAAAAATAATTATTCATCCTGTCCACTATTTTATACCGATGCATCAAAAACACCCGAATTGGAAACAGTAGAATCCGTCATTGTCACAGAGGATTCTGTGCTAAAGTTTCCACTACCTAAGAACTACTCAATATATTCTGCTGAACTTTTTGCGGTATCCAAGGCAGTACAACAAACTCTTAATCGATCTGAAGACATGACAGTAATATTCACAGATTTCTTAATTTCAATCCAGGGAATTCAGAAAATATATCCGAATCATCTGATTTTCGAACAGATTAAAAAAGACCTTGTGACTCTACAAAATGATCATAAACAACTACATATTGTGTGGATACCATCTCATGAGGGGATACCAAGAAATGAGATAGCTGATTAAATGGCCAAAAAAGCTTGTTAAATGAAGAGGTCCGATAATAGAACTAACCAAATTCCTCACTCAGATATGTGTCAAAAACTTATGGTTGCGAAGATGGCAATTCTTACCAAATAATAAATTGCGGCAAGCAAACCCAGATCTATCAGCGAAAACACCAATTTTGGTAAAGCAAAGGGACCAGTTTCTACTACATAATATCCGAAAAGGACATACCAGACTGACGCACTAACACCTACTAAGGAAAGAACCTCCCAGATTATGCTACGCCTGTGATACCAATATAACTGTAGGCCACATTGTTATAGACTGTCCATTATATCATATGGAAAGACAAGCTACTGGACTATAATGAAATATAGAAATATAGAAATAGAAAATGTCACACCGAGAGTGCAGTACGGCTAATATAGGAATGCACAATTGCCGGATTTCACGCCTTGTGCTTGGCGATACAAACAGGTCCAAGTGATAGTCACAGAATCGTAGTCAGATCTCTACGACGGGCTCTGTTATTTATTATAAAATAATATATTGATAAAATAATTGCCTTCAAGAAGCGAAATAAGAGGCATGAGTTTGAATAAAAAGACCTTAAGTTTTTAGCGAGAATTTTATTATAAAACTGTATACTTTAATAAACTAACAAATGTATTTTAAATTACATTTCTTCATAGCTATAAATATACCGGGTGGAACCTCCGGTAACTCGATTTCCGTGCACCCAGCCCAATACCCAAGAAAAACTTTTTCTTTTGTAAATATGTGAAAAATTATCAGGAACGGGAATATCGAAAAAGCTTTGCACATTTTTTAATCCCGGCGATGTTATTAAAAAAACAAATTGCGCATTTGAATCACTGCGAAATTTTAACACCTACTATGAAATTTTTTTTGTGGAAATCTGAAGTACAATGAGCAATCAACAGCTGGAGAAAACCGACAACCTTGCGCGTTTATTCTCCATAAGAAAAGCATTGCCGTATCTTACCCGTACCGCACTCTCAATGTGACATTTTCTATACCAAGTGATATAAAGTGTGCTTTAGACAGTGCGGATTGTGAGAAAATCATTAGGTTTTTAAAGAAAACGAAATTGTATAATCAAACATAAGTGATACTTCGAGAGAAAACTTCTAAATTATAATCAACTTTGTAAAAACTTTATAGTTTATATTTTATATCAATCATTATAATATTATATTATAGTATATATTGTACCACCGCTAATACCCTTCTATGTTTAATTGCGGGTTATTCCCAATAAAAAAAAACCGAAAAATCGGTAAGGACATACAAAACAAGACCATCAGACAGTACGGAGAAGACAAACAAACGACAATTGCCGACAACCTATAATAATAGGTGAACAAAATGGCCTAAAGATGTTAAATGGTTGTACGGACGATATAATATATAAAACGTGGAAGACCAAGAAGAAGCTGAAGAGAAGGCATTGACAGTGAAAATAGACACAGCAACTAAGATCAAGAGATAAAGCTGGATGGCGACTAGGTATCCAAAGTCACTTAAAAGTCATATCATCCGTATCAAAATACTATTGTAATAAAATTATAATTATTAAATGGGCATTGCATGCATGACACATTCATTGCGCTACTCGGTAAAATACTTGAAATTATATGGTCGGTTATGGACACAATTCAGTGAAACTAGGAGATAAAACACGTTTAGTCAGACTGACAAATAAAGAAGAAAAAACGAAAATTATGGAAAACAAAAGATGAAATAAAGAAAAGTAAACGTGTCCAAATTAAAGCCATCAAACTGATAATAGATGGTCGAGAAAAGAAAAGGAATAGAAACACCAACCAGCTGGAGAACCTTCCTGGAGGTGGTTCAAAAAACTAGAAAGAGAGGAGTGGATACATTATTTGTTGACGGACGAGGTAAAGAAACAGGAAATGACTGCAGATAAACTCATGTACAACAAAAGTGAAATAAAGAAAGACAGACAAGAAAACAAAAATAAAAGACGAAGACAGCAGGACAAAAAGAATAAAGAGTTGAAAATAAGCACATGGAACATAATAACTACAGGAAAAATTCTAGAAACAGGAAAAGAACTCAAAAAGTATAAAATAGATATTGCAGCACTGCAAGAATTACGTTGGGAGGGACAAGAACAGATTAATACACAAGACTTACAATGTTATATTCAGGAAGAAAGAAGCAAGGGCATAAAGGATAGGGATTTAGAATCCGATTTGGTCATGGCCAATTACACCGGCATTTACAGAGGAAAACTAAAAACCTGAACTGAAATTTACTTCATAGTTTTAATTTATGATTTAATTGCTTTATTTTATGTATAGGACATTGTTTTATTTCATTAAAATTAATTCTCATAAAATATTCTGTTTGTATATTGATTGTTTTCCTTAGAACGTGTTAAGTTTCTTGTTTACGGCAGAAAGAGAACAAAAAAAAGTTTCTACCCTCTCCTCATAAAATATTTAAATATTTTTATATTAAAAGTATATAGTAGTCCAGAATGCCCAATCACATAAACCTTAAATGCAAAAAAAATAATACCAGTAGTGTATTTGAGTTTAACAAGTTTTTTGTCTCTCCTGAAAAATTGACAAAACTGGATTTGACTTGTTGCCTTTCTGCAGTTGGCGATTCATATGTAAGTAATTAAAATCTTCACCCACAACATAAATCTCACAAATAAAAAAAATCGGCACGAGAGCGTTAATAAGCAAATAACACAACAGAAGCAAACCGACCCATCAGAAGAGTCGAGTACGCAGCAATAGCCACTTCCATCGGCTGGCATTCATCCACTCACCAGCCACCACCACCAGACAAGGATAAAAAGAAAACGTCAAGGGGATGCCGGTTTGCCGACCCAACAGCAAAGTAGACCAACACGAACGTCGCAGTTCAGTAGTTCTTCGACTGTCGCGTGATAAGCACCGGAAAAAATAACGACAAATTCATATCAATGTGATGACAGTATGCTACAATAAATAACAGAAAGTAAAGTTCTTTAATATTTGTGATGACGCCCGTGTTTTCCAATCGATATTTCCCAGCATCTCTCACATCCCCGTCTGCCTAAATCTGTGGGAGATTACTCGGGGCTGTGACAAACACAGCTAAATGTTTTTTAGAAAACATGAATTTCATTTTCCTTCGAAATACAGCACCTTGAAATGTTATCTGTGGTATGTACTCATTTTATTTACTTCTTTTGTAACAGTGTGTAAATTTAAATATCTAAGATTTATTATCCAAACATTTACCGACCTACCACAAATATATTTTTTTAATGAAAAATCCGCTATTTTTCGATTAAAATCTGGACATTTTTCCTATAATTGTATTATTTAGTGATTTGCAGGTAAAATTTCATTCAATACATTGTAAAATAAGGTAAAATAAAAACTTCAATTGTTGGAAGTGACTACTACCACTGCGGACGTAATTTGCAAACTTGCCAAAATATTTTCATATTGGATATAAGTATAGTCGAAACCAGATTAAATGGCCGGTTTGGAATTAAGCAATGATCAGTGGGCTTCAAACATTGTTACTTTAAAATTTAATCACACATCATCTGAAATGTAAATAATTTCCTATATTTTTCGTTCAGTAAGAATGTTGGATTTTGTTCCATTAAAAGCATATAGAATGTTTACAAGTTACAAACAAAATTACACATACATATATTATTACTAGAGACTGGATTATATGCTCTAAAAATGGTTGAAATATACATGCAACATGCACTTAAAAAGTAATCAAATATGCCTTTATTATATGCAATATGCATTTATATATGCACTTTAAAAAAATGTTTTTTAATTTTTAGGGCTTGAGATTTGGCGAGAAATAAAATTAAAGTATAACTTAGAGAGTGTTTATTTATTACTACATTTAATAAAAATATATAAATGAAAATTCACAAGAAAATGTCCTCGTTCTTGCTGTTACAGTATATAATCATAAAATGTGCAATACTTTCAAGAGTAATGTTATGCCCTCTATCAGTTAATATGTGTTTATATGAGGAAAAAGATCTTTCAACATCACAGGATGTAATTGGCACAAATCTAAAATTTGACACTAGCGAGGGATCCATATTAATAACTTCGTCAAACGTTCCATTAATTATATTTATTGATCCCAATAAAGAAATGCCTTCATTCCGGTTTAAAACTTCACTAAATTTATCTTTAATTTTTTTTTAATTGTCCCTTAAAGATTTACTATTCTTTCTTTGACAAAATCAACAATGCAAATACTATCATCAATCAATCAAAAAAAAAAACTTAGTGTCTTAGGCAACTTATGTTGCTTTTTGTCGTATGGAATGTGGTCTGGAAGTGTATTTTATGTTGGATTAGCTTATATATGTATATGAAAATTATCCTTTTATGTTTATCACATCTAGAAGGTAAAAATTGAATAACAAATATTTGAAGCTAATATCAGACCTCATATTTAAATACAAATTAAACATAAAGGGATAATTTTCATATATATAAGCTAATCCAACATAAAATACACTTCCAGACCACATTCCATACGACAAAAAGCAACATAAGTTGCCTAAGACACAGGTCATTCTATTAATCATGACTATAAAACTATCGTTGATTTCACATCTTTTATACCCTAAATTAATAAATAAAAAAGTTTTTTAAATCCCAACACCTAGATTGCTGTTATTATTTTTTAAAATCATCAAAAACTTGTTGAATCTTTTGACTGTAGTAATACTATGTACAACTAATATAGTTTTATGTTGCATTGACATTTTGTTTTCGACACCCTTCATAAGTATCTTGTCAATCAGTTACCAGCTGTTCTCCGTGTGTAGAGGTTCTCTCACCGGCTCTGGAACTCGCTTCAGCCATGTGTTACCTGTAGCCAAATTTAAGTTAATACTGAACATCACAGTTATTTTACAACACGATGTATAATCTTTTATAACTAAATGTAATTTAAAGGGTTTTTACCCTAGTATTTTGGTGGCTCAGGCATTGTGATCTAGTAAGTATAACCATCTTTTGCTTTTCAACCATAGTCAAAATTTCATAATCACGTTTGTTTTAACTAAATGGTTATTTTAGGCATTTTCGATTTTAAAACCTGATGATGGACTGTGTGGTCCGAAATCGTTTGTTTTATTGATGTAGCCCTTTTAAGGGTTTTTTAAATAAATATACCCATTTACGAAGACTAACCTCTTTTTTGTGATACGTGGTATACAGCTAGCTACAGGAATTTTTTCCTTGTGGATACTATTATTTAAAGATAATTTTTGACTCTCTAGTTTTGTAATAGAGTTTATAATTATGTCAAAATTTGCTTTTAAATAGGACAGTTTATTCTGAACAGAATTCTCACTAAAAATATTTTGACATTTCTGAACAGCAATCAGCAACAAGAAGGATCAAAATTTGATATAACATTTTTGATATTAATATAATTATTTGCAAGAAATATGGCACTATTCAACCACGTCCCCCATCTAATCAACACTGGTTCCGGTGGCAAAGGGATATTGGGAAGCATCTCCCTATATACTTCTACTCGCAATGGTGCTTTTAAAAATACTTTCTTTACATTGTTGATTAAGTGTTTACATTTGGAAACTTGAGTCTAACTTTCTCTCCCACCCTGTTTAAACCATACGCTAAGCATGTGCAATGAATCAAATTCAGAAAAAAAAATCTTAAGACTGAAGTGGCATCGCTAACTAGTACAACATTTTTTCAGAAAAGAAATTTGTCAAAGATTCATTAACAAATCGAGCAATTGTTGCATAGTTGGTTTTTTCTAAACATTTCACGGTGATTAAATATGACTTGTTGGAGTCATCAGCTGAACCACAGTATAAAGATGGAACCTCTTTATACTGTGGCTGAACTGTTTAAAACTCCAATAATTAAATTCGCGATTTGCCTACCCTTGGCGTCAGTAGTCTCGTCGACAGATATTCATCTCTTACCCGGCTTTTCATACCTTCAATAACGTCTTTATAAGATGCTCTCGCATATTTCTTGCGAAGAGTTGAAAAACTTGGTACCTGTACTGACTTATTTTCAACTTTACAATGTTTTCAACAGATTTTGACACACCTTGCTATCCAATTTATACAGTGGGATATTGCAACTTACAAAAAAATTGCATACATATTTTGCAAACATTTCTTGCTCCGTCGATGTGTGACGATTTTGAATAATGTTGTTCTGCAGAAGCTGCTGGCGTGGTTTCTTGAAGTCTTTAGATAGTTTATATTGGTGGAGAGCCCTTTTCAAGTATTGGGAAATTTGGAATTTTTTTTTCACGTGGAATCTGTAATCAAACGGTTTAGTAAATAGGAGTCTAATGCAATAATATGGACTTCAAATTTTTAAGATAACTTATATTTTTTTTCTCGAAACTAAAACTACCGCTAATAGTCAAACTGTTGCATGTTTAGTATAGGTATACCGATTTTCTTGCAAAAATGAGATTTTAAATTATATTTTTGAATCGTTAAAATATAAGTGGACTCACTTTTTTATCACAAATAGTACATAAAACACTTTCATTGTCTATAATCTTCATTTCACTGTTGCCACCAACCCAACTCCGCAATAGACTTAATTTTTGTTTCGCTACTTTCGGCATATTTTCAAAAAAGAAATTATTTTTATTTTATAAGCACAATATTCACAATAACAAGTTGCTTTGCCAGCTGGTAAAGAGAATTTAAAAACGAATTTACTATATAATACCTACCTGCATGTTGGCAATATTCTTCTGATAAATAATTCCCAGATGGGTTTTCCCAAACAATAAAACTTGTAGATTTAGTAGGTATTTGTAATAAAATTATTTCGTAGTTACCTTAGCTAGTATCTGCTATGAATAATTCCAAGAAACTATTATCTAAATATATATAGAAAACTATTTTATTTATGTGATATTTTCAAATATGTGGCAATATGCTCTTAATCAAGTAAATATGAATAGCATATGCAATTATAAAGAATCCCATAAATAGGCTGTATATATATGCACATGCATTTTGCATATAATCCAATCTCTAATTATTACACATAAAAAATGTATTTGATTAATGACCTTTTAAAGATGGTAATTATTTACAAAATTTATTTTGTATTGTAAATAATACACCAAATAAATTAAACTAAACATAAATTCTTCTTCTTCAGATGCAAATCCACTAATGGATGTTAGCGATCACATTTTTCATTAATTCTCTATTTCTTGCAATATGTATCAGAGATTGTATGTCGTTAATCCCTGTCCATTGCCTTATGTGTCGGAGCCAGGACATTTTCTTGCGTCCCATTCCTCTCTTGCCTTCAATTTTACCCTCGATTATAAGTTGGAGGAACTGGTATTTTTCATTTCGCATGATGTGACCTAGATACGCCGTTTTTCTTTTCTTGATGGTTTAGAAAAGTTGGCGTTCTTGGTTTATTCTTTTAAGGACATATATATTTGTGATTTTCGCTGTCCATGGTATTTTTAGGATACGGCGATAAAGACTCATTTCGAAAGCTTCTAATCTATTTATATCCCTCGTTTTGAGTGTCCAGCTCTCTACGCCATATAGCAGCACTGACCATACGTAGCACTTAGTAAACCTTAGTCTCAGTTGAAAATCGAACTCTGAACAAGTCAGTACCTTCTTGAATTTTACGAAAGCTTGTCGAGCTTGCTCAATGCGACATTTTACTTCCCTGTCCGATGCCCAGTCTTCAAAAAGCCACGATCCCAGGTATTTAAATTTACTCACTCTTTCAATGGATTTAGTATTCAGTGTTATGGTGGAGTTTTCAAGTGCATCCAAGTTTCTGGAGATGATCATGAATTTGGTCTTTTTGGTATTAATCTCTAATCCCATTCGCTTACTGTATTCTCCGATTATAGTGACAAGTTGTTGAAGATCGACTATGTTGTCACAAAGTAAGACACCATCATCAGCATATCGTATGTTGTTGATCAATACTCAATTCACCTTGATTCCCATCTCTGCATCCTCCAAAGACTCTTGAAATATGGCTTCCGAATAAACGTTAAATAAAAGAGGGGAAAGCACACATCCCTGTCGAACGCCTCTTCTTATATGTATGGGTTTGGATATAGAATTGTCTGTTTTTAACCCCTGATGCCAGTACAAGTTTTCAATGCATCTTATGTCTTTTTGGTCTATATCAACTTTCTTGAGAATCTGCATTAACTTGTGGTGTTGGACACGATCAAACGCTTTTTGGTAATCTAAAAAGCATAGGAACACATCCTTCCTCTGATCGTAACAATTTTGGACCAGCACCTGTGCTACTATTGCTTAGTAACATAAATTAATCAGCTTTATTTATTAGTTTTTACGGTGATATATATTATTTATTACATTGCATGTTTACAATCCACTCTGTACACAGAGTAATAAGTAAGTAAACTAACGTGAGTTAGATACCGTCCAGTGACGGTTCTCTAAGTATTATTGCGTTAGGCCTTCTGGGCATACTCTCTTCAATCTTCTTTCAGCAAGTGGTTGGGTGAATAAATTATTTATCAGTTCGTTGTTGTGATTAGTGGTGCGATTTTTATATTTTATTGAGTGAGTCTTTATTATGTAATTAAGTAATGGGATGTCCAGATCACTGATGTTTAAGTATCTTCATATTTGATGGTTTATTACAGTCTGTTTTAGCAGTTGAAACACACTGCGATTTGAAATGGGCGTATCACTTACTTTTCTACACTGCTTACCTTGCTTATCTTTACTCAGTGGCGCCTGCCGACGAGTAGTTTAATAACAACAAATGCATTATTCTCCATTCAAATTCGTTTTAACATGAACTAACTGACCGTACGTTCATGAGATTTGACGTCACGATAGCGATAACGACGAGTCTAAGCGACAATGATGAGTAACACGTTTCACTATTAGATTTTAGTATTTTTTAGCAATTATCTTCAAAGTTGGAATAAGCTTTTCTTGATTATTACTGGACACAGAAATGTGAAAAAAATCAACGATTACAAAAAAAAATTCTTTCAACTGATGGGCGTAAAAAGTTTGGTTATAATAGAACGTTAAACAGTATAATCCAATTTTTCAACAGAAATTTCAAAAAAATAAAAAAAAGTAAAACCATCATTTTAAAGGCAACATAATTTCTAATAACGTGTCCAAATTTCGAGACATTTTGTCGGTAAATAACAACGAAAACACTGTCCCTAGGTTTTGGTGCACCGATAAAACAGCCTTAAGTTAGCTTGAGAGTTTGATGTAGAATGACAAAAGTTGGTTCGCTGGGCAACTAGTAGTTGTATCTGATATTGTTGTTAATAATTATCAAAATGTATCATTTGGTTTACTCTTGGTTGATTTGAGCACAATGGTGGAGCTTGACTATTTATTTGACTTAGGTAATACGGTATTTGGACTAAGGTAATACGGTAATTTGACTTAGGTAATACGGGTGTATTTACTACTTGGTAATACGGATGTTTTAGGTTTGTAGGCTCGTTCTGAATTACAGTTGGAAACTGCACTGTAGGGTACTGAAGATCACTTGATCCTATGGCAGTAGGGGCCAAATAATATTATATAACACGCTTAATTGTGATTTACCCCTCATTCTAATTTTTTGTTAAACGGTTATTGTACAATTTGTGCAATATAGGATTTCATGTTTGAACCATTTATTAGCGATGTTGTCATAAGAGTCAAAAAATCAGAAGAAAATTGCTTGTGTGTTTAGTATGAGCATTAAGATTGACCTTAAAAAGTTAAAAGTCGAGATTTAATAAATTATTAAGTCATGTGTTTTTTTTAAAGAAGTTGTACAATGAAAAAATTGTTCCCCGACACGCAATCTGATGCTAATTTCACTTGCACATTTAATAATATTGATCTTAAGAACTCTTACAATTGATGCTAATTTCAATTCCACTTTTAAGAATATCGATCTTGAAAAATTTTATATTTCATGATGGAAAGAAATTCCACCCAGAAATTTTCCTTATATAATTCGTAAAACTTCAGTTTCTTGAAATAATAGTAGAGACATATCTTTACATGTTCTAGTTTTTCGTAAATATTGACGTTAAACATCAAAATAAACGCATTTTAAATTAAAATTGTGGTTAATTCCCAAAAACAATAGTAAATAAAAACAAAAACAAAAACCGGATGTTATATTTAAAATAAAAAATTGGCGTCGGTCACTGTTTCAGCTCATTTCAAATTCAGTGGCCAGAATTTCTCGGAACAGTTGAGTCTAACCTAACGAGCAATGGGGTTTAAAAAATACTTATAATTTACACTGTATTTTTTTTTTATTTTACCTTGGTTTTGAACCTTCAGCAGTGTAATTACATATAAACATTAGTATTAATTCTTACAGAATTATACAGGGAGGACACTTTTCACGTTCAAGTGTACATCAGAGCGACTTCATTATAACACACAAGACATAAACCACGGTTAGATAAAAGGGCAATATACATATACGTACACATACAAAGGAAATATCCACTCAAACGATCAATTTCTCAGTCACACCTTTAATTTAATTTTTTGCAGAAATATCATAAGTTTAGAAATTTTCACAGGAAATCGCAAGAAGAAACAACCTGTAGTTTAGACTTAGACAAGTGAAGCTCAACACGCTTTTTTAAAACTTAAAGAAAAAGAAAATAAATACGGCAGGATAATTCGAAACCATTTTCTATAAACCATTTGTGATGGAATCCGTACACTTCATTCAGGTTTTCAATGGATTGCTGATATTTTTTGTGTTCTGTATACAAACAGAAATCGTCAGCATATTGTACAATATTAAATGCAATATTAGTAATAGTGATGTTGTGTAGATCTGCTGTGTAAATGTTAAACAAAATAAGACTTAAAACGGAGCCCTGAGGTAATCCTTTGTTATTAAGTCTAGGTCCTGTAAAAGTATGATTGTCTTTTAAATAAATTATCCTATTTGTGTACAGGTTCACAACGTTAGAAGTAAACTGTGCTGGAATATGAAAAAATTTAATCATTTTTTCTTGGAGAATTGTAAGAGATACCGAGTCGTAAGTACCTTCGATGTCTAAAAATAACGCAGGTACATAACTGTTCCTGGAAAAACTATTCTGAATGTCTACAACAAGAGTTGTTAAGGAATCTAAAGTTCCATAACCTTTCTTAAATCCATGTTGGTTAGCGGGTATCCCTTAGCCACCAATCTAATCTAATTTTAATCATCCGTTCAAGAGTCTTCAATATACATGATAATAATGATATAGGTCGGTAAGCTTCAGCTAATTTAGGTTTTTTTCCCGGTTTGGGAATAGGGACAACTATAATACGCTTAAAATTGATTATGCCTTTACCCTTAAGAATTATCTGGTTAAATATATTTAAAATTAATTATTTTGCTTTATCTGGCAAATTTTGTATCATAGGATATTTGACTGCATCATATTCTGGTGAGGTACTAACGCGATTATCAAGGGCAAACTCTAATTCAGCTCTTGAAAAAGGTGTTAAGAGAAAATGATTCTGATCAGATGAGAGAGTTTCAGATGGTATTACATCTATCTGGTTATTTACGTAAGGTGGAGCTATTTTGTCAAAAAAGTCGTCTACCCATGAGTTACTTAGAGGCAGTGGAAAGTTAACTTTTTTCCTGTTCATTTTCCTTGGTTGGTTCCAAATAAGACTAGATGAAGTTTGTTTATTTAATTTTGAACACCATTCAACCCAACTTTGTTTGGGCTTTAATTTCAGGAATTTTTTGACACGAGCATTCACTTCTTTGCATTTACAAAAATTTTCAAGATTTCAAGGATTTTTTTTGTAGTTTACTAATGCTTTCTTTCTTTCCGCAACGGATTCATCACATTCCGAATCCCACCATGGAGGGGGAGTACATTTACATTTAAATGATTTATATTGGCAAATTGATTCTTTAGAAGCTTCATTAATACAGTCAATAAGGAAATTATATTTTTCTTGCGTGTCTGAGTAGGCGTAAGGGTTGTTAGTTTATAAGGTTTCAATAAACTGAGAGTATAAGGACCAATTGGCTTTTTTAATGTTCCACTTACTGCCGGGATAAATGATATTCGCATCAGTTCCCAAGATGTCGATTACAACCCTTATAACGAAGTGATTTGAACCCAAAGTATCAGTATCTACAGACCACGAAATTTTATCAAAGAGAGAAGGTGAGCAAAATGTGACATCTATCATGGAATCTGTGTTTCCTGGTCTCGTTTGGCAAGTTAGTTGTCCATTATTCATTACCACATAATCTAGATTCTGAATTGTCTCCACAATTGGATGGCCTGTTTTATCATTTTTAGATGAGCCCCACAGAGAATTATGTGCGTTCATATCTCCTCCAATGATGTATTTTAATTGAGTAAATAACTTATCCCAATCTTCGGTGTTAGTTTTAGCTTTCGGACACCTATATACAGAGAGTAAAGTTAAATGACTTTTGTTATAGTTGATTTTAATACCACAAGCAAGCAATTATTTATTATAATTGTTTTTAATTTTTATGTTTTTAAAGGGAATACCAGTTTTAATTAAAATAGCAACTCCGGAATAGCCGTCATCCCGATCTTCGCGTATTACATTATAACCTCTATAACTATAAACAGCATCCCGTTTAAACCAGGTTTCACTTATTAAAGCTATATCAATATCTTCGATTATTAAAAAGTTGAGAAGGCTGTTTTTGTTAGCAACAGCTGATCGAGCATTCCATTGTATTATTTTGAGTTTAGCTTTGAAAGTAATTAGACTAGTTATTTTTTTAAAATATTATCTAAAACATTATTAATACCTTTGGCTATTATATCAAGTATTTTTGCCCCTTCAAAACAATTAATATTTTGAATAAAATCTGAGAAAAGAATTACTTAAGAATCTACTAATTTATTTTTATCATTGTTTACATTTGAAAAACTTTCCTTGTTTAAGGGTGGTAAAGGTTGAGATCGTCCAAATCTGAAAGGAATGTGAGGAGATGTAGGATATTCGGAAGTTGGACATGATACTTTTCTTTTTTATTTTTCCTATAATCAGTGCTTGATTTATTACAACTTGGTTGACTAATATTTTTGGTTTTCTGTAAATGAGGCCTTAATAGGTTGGAATAAGCAGGTATATTAACTTCAGATGTGTTAGTTAATTTGGGAAATTCTTTATCTGAATTTGACAATATTTCAAATCTGTTATTACAAATAAGACCAGAAAAAGAAGAATCGTTCAAATTTTTGGTCTCCAAATATGAAATTTTATGTTCATCGTGATTTTTTTATGTTCGAAAAAAGGGCAGTTTTTAGAAATCGATAAATGCTTATCACTTTTACAGTGTATGCAATATATTTTTTTTTTCATCACATGTATGTGTATCAGTTTTAATTTCTCCATATCGTATGCAGTATTCCTGTCTACCTTTACATTGCTTAGAAATGTGTCTAAATTTGAGGCATGTATAACTTTACCTAACAATTTTTCAACTTGAAAATATACATAATTAATTACAACATAGTTTGGCAAACAATTGCCTTCAAATGTAATTATAACATACCGTCTAGGTACATATTCTGTATTTCCATCCTTTTCTATTTTCCTGTGCATTCTTTTAATATCAATAATTTGTGAACTAGAGGTCATATATTTTTTCAAATATTCAATGTTATATTTGGTATCGACATCACGTATCAGCCCTTTGATTTCTAAGAGGTGATTGGGAATGTACGCCTTTAAATTATCGTCTCTTAAATGACTATTACTGACTAATTTATTTGCATTCAAAATAGATTTGAGGATTACTTTAACACTGTTTTTTACTATACTTTTAATTTCCTTAATATTGTTGATTTTTAATGTTTGATGTAAAATATCACCCACAACCATAGGGTGCAATCGGCCTATATTCTGATCATTGGTCTTTTCAACATGTACACAACAATTTTGAAAGTCGTAATTACTAGAATTAATATTAAAAAGTTTTACTTCCCTTGTAGCAGGAGAAACGGTGGTATTAATTCCTGTATCCATATCTTGTTCACTAACACTAACAACTTCAGAAGTATTTAGTTCGCGCATTGGCGTCTTATTAGTATTCTCCCCCATCAGGGGAGAATATTTTCACTTTTTTATCACTATTTTACTACAATATGTAAATATTTTTAAACGCGACGAAATTAAAATACTCTAATTGTCACAAAAACTGGGAGCTTAACGACTTTATCGATAAACACATCTACCCGATATCAATGTATCGCTTTGACTGCAAAGAGAGGTTATACGTGGTTATTGGTAATTGCTGATTGGTTTAGTAAATATATTTTAGTCCATCTTTTTTGGAAAATAATGTTTTACTCATGTTTGGTGTTCCCCAATATGTGATTTGTGATAATGTTGACATGATTGTACAGGAAGAACACTTTTTACGCTCAATGGTACATCAGAAGACATAAACCACGGTTAGATAGTTGGGCAATATATACGTACGCATACAAAGGAAATATCCATTCAAACGATCAATTTTTCATTCAAGTTTTAACTTAATTTTTTGGAGAAATATTATAATTTGTTTAGAAATTTTTGTGTTATCTTCACTAATTAGAAAATTTAAGTTTATGGGAGTATTTAACCCTACGTTAGTGGCGTGACTATGAATGACATATTTAGTGGCGTGGGGAACAAAAAATGTTACCCATTTTTTTTGCCGTTTTTGTGGACTTTTATTTTCTATGGAAATATAATTAATACAGTTTATTTATCAAGATAAAACTAAAAAATTATTACAACAAACCTTCAAGTAAATGACCTCATTTTGATGGAAGTTTATACAGATTTCTTACAAATGGTCACCACAAACCCATTTTCCACATCTGGAATAGAATTTTCTGGTGGTTTTACCCCGAATCTTTCCACATACATAATATCTTTCCCGTGATCCGGTGTTAGCTTCGGGTGGCTGCTCATGTTCCTCAATACTAAGCAGCAGTTTTGTACGTTGTCGTAGTTGCCTTGAAATATTTGGATTATGAGTCCTTCGTTTCATTTGAGGTTTGATCAACTCCCAGGTTTTGCAAGAACTGAACACGTGATATCTTCTCGATCATATGATCGTGATATTTGTAAATGCAAAGAGCATTTATTGCGGAAATGTTTATCAGACTGTAGAACAGTACCATCAAATAGTACCACAAAGCTGGTCAACAAGGTCGATGCCAACTAAGCTGCATCTACCTCTAAATGCTAGAAGTTATTCGTCGACTGTGAGGTACTCACTTGGTGAAAAGTAAGCTTGAAAATTGTTCAGTAGTAATTTCAGCACATCTTTTATTGGTGCCAATTTATCAATGGCTTTTCGCTTATCTCTATCAATAACACTGTCAAACTGTAATAGATAAGTAGCAAGATTCCAGACCATTTCCCTTTGAATTATCCCAAAACTGTGTAGGTTTTTCCTGGATAATCCTAAAGAACCTATGAGGAACAATAAACCAATAAATGCTCGAATTTTCGTTGAATCTGTATGTTGTTCATTTCGGTCTTGTTGGAAATTGTTATGGATTCTATCTATATAAATATTAGTGCAATGAACTATTGTGTTTATCACTATCTCATTGAAAAAGAGACTCCATATGTCAACTTCGCTTTTTTTTCAAGCAATACCTTCTCTTTTCCTCCATTTTGTTCCATCTTTTTCCGTGTAATACTCTTCTGCTCGATTGTCAATTTCTTCACTTTCACTTCCCCTATAAATTCCGAAGCCGTATTCTGTTCACTTTCAGTCACGTGGTCTTCTTCTCCAAAATCACTTTCGTCATCAGTATTAGGTCCATCCTCGTTATCACTCAACACCTCAAACCATTTCAACCATCTTTCAACTTTACGCTTCTTCGAATTCTCCATTTTGTTCTAACAAGAGGAAGATCCGGTAAACAATCACGAATTAATATCATTATAAATATTAGTATAGTTAGTAGACCAAAATCGAAAACCTATTTTGACAAACTTAAGAACACGGTTAGTGGCGTGGGGGACAGTCGTCAATCACTAAAAGACTTATTTATGGAAATGCTTGGCAACTAAGCGCATGTTACTGTGCACAACCATGTTTCACTTACATACATTCACTTACACACTGCTTGGAAGGTGCTGAAGTCTAGGTAACGCTGACACCTACCGATTTAAATCTGTGAGTAGAAATAATGGAGTTGGTGATGTATGTCACCCATGCGACTACCTTAGGGTTAAACCTGCTTTCAGTAATTCTTGTAGCAACTACGTGCATGTATTGACATGTAAGGACACTTAAAAAATATGTGATTTAGATCACCTATGCTAGTACCACACTCACATATGTCTGTTAGGAGACCATGTATTAAAAATTATATTAATTGTAATATTGGGAGCCAGTGTTGGCAACATCCGATGCAGATTTGATGCACAAAAAAACGTTTATTACCAGTCGCTTAGATTAGACGTATTGTATCGACTAGGTCGAGGAAGACGACTAGACGCTGTTATGTTTATTACTTGGTAACTAAAGATTGTTGATTGGATTAAACAATTATATTTAACATACAGTCCTACAATTAACTTTATATGGTCGATTACAACGTTTACTACTTCTTAGTTTAGCTAACCCTTACCCAAAAGGTACAACTGTGTCTTCTCTCAATTGTGACCACAATGGTACCAATCATCCCCACCTATAACTAACTTACCACTAAACAATTATATAACATATCCTTCCCTACTAACAAAATCAATAAAAATAAGAATTTACTTTGACCCTAAACTAAATATTTCATCTGATAGGTTCTTTGCATATCCTGGAACTACTTCTCAGAGGCGTTTAGATAGTAGGTATATGTAAGAGCGATAATTCTCACTGTATTACGTGAAAGTATTTTGGAAATAATTCATGAGGGTTACATAGGCATTATTCGGTCTAAAATGTTGGCCAGAGCAGTAGTTTGGTGGCCTGGGTTACAACAGGATATTGATATTGTAGCGTTAAGTACAATATTTCACATTGTGGTGTTAATATTTATCATTTTTTCTAAAACCAAATTTTATTTAAAGCTAAATACGTCGATAGCAATTAAAGTAAACTGTATACCCAAGCTTAATCAAGCCATTCAGACTCAGGTGCTGGGAATAATTATGTTCCACTATGCACCAACAATTTACCCATATAAATTACCATCATTCTTGTACTCATTGCGTCGAGTAAGGACGATAAATATACGAAGAGTATTTAGCTTTATCTTTCCTCACTAGAGGTCTCTAGTAGCATACTCTGGTAGTTATTTTCCTGTAATTGCCAGAGTAGTCGTGTGCGTTTTGATTTAGTTTGAGTCTTCTTACAAACTCCTTCTGATGACGGGTAGACCCAGAAACACGTGTTAGGGAGTGGTAAGAGACTTAAATTAAATCGAAACGCAACCTTCGTCGTACAAATTTTATTTATTGTTGAAGAGTGTAGTATAAATATCATAATGTTAAATATTGCAATGCCACTGTGCAAAACCCGTATGCTTAAATACGAATTGACATATCTGAGCGATCTACAGCACACTGTATGTATAAAAAATGCATATTTAACCCATTTATCGATGAAAATTGTTGTTTGACTCTGCTTTCAAATATGGTAGAATTTTGTCATCAAATTGTGATATTCACGAAAACCGAACAAAAAAAACTAGGTTTTATAATATGTAATCATAGCAAAAAAATACAAGTATTTCGATACACAGCCGAGTTCATTAATTCCATTCTCATTTGTGATGCCCACGTAAGGACAAAACCACAAGAAATATGCTAACAATGTTCGTAGAACGTGTTTCAGTTGCGTAAATAATTAATTATACGGATGAATCTACGGTATTATGTGAATTTTGAAATAATTTGTACTGATGTTAGGAGATTATATTTTAAGCGAGTAAATTGTTGGTGTTTCAACAAAAATGTTTCCTTGAATGTAATCTTTAAGATTTTATTTAAAAAATCCTTTCCAAAAGGTAGAATAAATAATGTATGTATATTATAATAATACAAATACAAAGAGGTTAATAAGAACATAAAGCAAAGAATAAGAAATGCCAAAGAATCATGGATTACAGAACAATGTGTAGAAATGGAAAACTATGAAAGAAAGTATGACACGTTCAATATACATAAAAAAGTAAGAGAAATAACAGGAACCCAAAAAAGACGTCAAATAAGTTTGCTTAAGAACAAAGATGGAAAGATTATTATAGATTTAACAGAGAAAATTAATAGATGGAGTGAATACATAAGAGAATTATTTGAGGACAACAGAAATAACATTGTTCTGATATATGGCGAAACGGGACCTGAAATTCTAAAATGTGAAGTAGAAATGGCACTTAAAAATTCCAAAACTGGGAAGGCAAATGGACCGGATGAGGTTCCTACCGAATTGCTAAAGCTCTTGAATGATGAATAAATAGGTATAATATTGCACTTATTTAATACAATATACAATACTGGCATTATACTTCAAGAGTGGCTGTTGTCTACATTCGTTACACTGCCAAAGAAATCTAATGCTAAAGAATGTTCAGAACATCGAACAATATCTTTAATGAGCAACCTACTAAAGATATTTCTAAAAATCATCCACAACCGAGTTTATCAAAAGTTGGAGTCAGATATTAGTAATACACAGATGGGGTTCAGAAAAGGGCTTGGTGCTCGAGAAGCTCTCTTCGGTTTGAATGTTTTCACACAAAGATGCCTAGACGTTAATCAGGAGGTACATACGTGTTTTATCGATTTTGAAAAAGCGTTTGACAGAGTACGCCATGATAAGCTTAGAGAGATTCTTGAAAGGAAGGACATAGATAATAAAGATCTGCGAATAATTCTCAATCCATATTGGAATCAGAAAGCTAACATCAAAATAGAAACTGAAACATCACAAGCAATAGAAATACGTAGAGGAGTACGACAGGGTTGCATTTTGTCACCTCTGTTATTTAATGTATATAGTGAAAGCATCTGTCAGGAAGCCCTTTTACAAGCAAACAGAGGAATCGTAATTAATGGAGAGATTGTAAATAACATTCGATACGCGGACGACACTGTACTAGTTGCAAGAACAGTAGAAGAATTACAAAGATTACTTACAGACATAAATATTGCTTGCAACAATTTTGGTATAAATATCAATATTAGAAAAACCAAGTATATGGTCTTCAGTAAAAACATGACACAACCAGCGTATATTAGTATAAACGGCACTCAAGTTGAAAAAGTATCAAGTTACAAATACTTGGGAACTTTAATAAACGAAACTGGAGACCAAAACAGTGAAATAAAAAGACGTATCGAAATTGCCAGGGCCACCTTCATAAAGATGAGAAAATTCTTCTGCAACAGAAATATAAGCATCCCTCTACGATTAAGAATGCTGAGAGGCTATGTATTTAACACGCTATTATACGGTGTAGAGGCCTATACTCTCAAACAGAACAACATGAAAAATATTGAAAGTTTCGAGATGTGGTGCTACCGTCGAATGCTGAAGATTAGTTGGGTTGAAAGAATAACAAACTGTGAAGTAATACGAATAATAGGAAAAGACCCAGAGATTTTGTTAACGCTAAAGCGAAGAAAACTCGAATATTTTGGTCACCTGATGAGAGGACATAAATACGCATTACTTCAAAATATAATGCAGGGAAAAATAGAAGGAAAACGGAATCCAGGCCGTAGAAGAATGTCATGGTTGCGGAATTTGAGAGAGTGGTTTGGCTGCACCACTAATGAACTCTTTAGGTCAGCCGTAAACAAGGTCAGTATAGCCTTGATGATTTCCAATCTCCGATAGGAGTGGCGCAAAAAGAAGAAGAATTATAATAATATAAAAGTATGTAATGTGGATCTGTGTGAACTTTACTGTTTAATTATGCAGGGATGGTTAGGTTTGATACAAAAGGTCTCAGTTTTTTACGGCAGTATTGAATTAGGTCAACAAATAAATAATAGGTAACTAAGTCAGGTATGAATTGCACTTGACCTAAGAGGTCTAGTCTTTCAGCTGAGCCTTTTTAACAAAGTCTATTATGGCCTTTGGTGACACTTCTAAGTTTTAGAGCTAGAGTAGATTGTTCAAATCTATTGAACCTTATCCTATCTACCTCCGGACAGTTACTCAGAAATACCAGAAAATCCATTAAAAATTTTAAAATTTATAATCTCAAATCATTATCTCTTCCAAATTTTGTAATAGCATTAAGAATTTTATTACCGGCTCCAGGAAGCGTAATTAATTAAAACATATTTAAGAACAACCACTATGACACAGACGAGACATGAAAGTCTTGTATTAAGGTCACAGGTCGATTCAAATTAGAACAATCACATTATTGTTGAACTCGTAAATTACAGGAATGAATATAACTAACATAAACAGTAACTATAACTATAAAATAGAACCGGAGCTTAATAGCAAAAATATGAACGTCGTACGTCGTTTAGATATGAGATGCCGTCTTATGCATGTCAACTCTTCGTCGTGAGTGCTTTACTTACACTGTCTGTACTCGACCCACCGTCGAGCATTCAGCAATGCTACTTAACTCTGGACTTCGACTAATGGAAGATAGAAATGGGTTACGGAAATAATTTTTTATTTGATGACGAATGCAATCCTACACTCGGCCATCCTATTCAGAATCCGACTCGGATTCGTCGCTTTCATTGTCGACCCACGGTTTCAGATACTCAATACACGTTGATGTTCGCATTGGCCCCTCATGCTCACCAATATTTACATCATAACGATCGTTATCTTTGACCTTCATAATCTCGTAAGGACCTTAGAACTTTCTCTTGAGTTTAAGTCCTGGGTCGAATTGGTTTCTTTTTATTGCAACTAAATCTTCCTCCTTATAGATTTCTGCTCGTTTTCTTCTTGACTATACCCCTTTTTAACTTTTTCTTTTATCTTTGGTATATAAAAGTCTTTACCTATTACTTCCTCAGTTTTTTTCTCAGAACAATCTCCTACCTCGTGACTTGTCCGACCGTCCTTCTTCTTTATCAATACTATTGGGCTGGCAAAATCCGAACACCTAGGTTTAATTAAAGCTTCGTTCAAACATTCATTTATCTGCCTGTCTCCTTTTTGTTTTTCAGGAACAGATAATCGTCTGGGTCTTTCATAAATTGGTTCCTCGCTTTTAGGACAATTTTTCGCAGTTAATTTCCATTAACTGCCTAACAATTTCTTTGTGTTTTTCGTCTTCAATGTGGGCTACTTTTACTTCATCTTCTTTATCTTTTTCGTCAAGCATAATGTGCATAATAAAGTTTTTGTCCGTTCTCTTGTACATTACTATCCCATCATGTCTTATACTAACAGATGCTTGTTGTAAAATATTATTTCCAATTATTGCTTGAAAAGATGTCGCAGCTTTTGGGATAATAGGAAATGTTAGATCAAAATTCTCTTCGTTAACGTCAGCTTGTGTAGAGAATGATCCCAATGTGTTAATTTTTTTCGCATTTTTGAATGCCGAATGCAATCCTACATGTATGTAATAAATTAGATAATAATAATCTTATTGATACAACTACAAGCTATACTGAGACCGCACTGTGATGACAGACCAAACAGTGGCACATAATAGACCAGATCTCATACTAGTCAATAAACTAAAGAGACAAACAACATTAATTGATGTGGCGATACCCAACAACAATAATCTTCGTGTTAAACAGAACGAAAAAATCGACAAGTACAGGGATCTGGAATTTCAAATACGAAGACAGTGGAGAATGGAAAGTACCAAGACAATACCTATTATTCTCTCTACTACTGGAGTCATTTCAAAGAACCTCCTAGAAAACATAAAAAAGTTAGGTCTGAATGAACATTTCTACAAGACCATGCGGAAAGCTGTACTACTTTAAATGTCCAGATATGTACGAAAATTTTTGGAAGATACTCCAGCATATCAAGTCGCCTAGGGCTCGATAACACGGAAAGAGTCTCACCAGAGCTCAATCCTTTTGATACCGTAGGTATCTGGGATGAGTGAATTTTCTCCTTAGAGGGAGTGTGAGCTGTATGGCTAAATCTGGATCTTATTGATAATTTTGTAAAAATTAAAGCAAGGAGAATCATTTTTTGCTACATATTTATACTGTGTTTTAATAAATTTTCTACGGTTGGCAAAATATGAAGTAAATAAAAAAATATAATTATATTATAAAAAACTAAAGGGCGCCTATTTCAATTTTGCAGGGGACCAACGTATACTCTAGCACCAAATCCCATAGGGCGACTACGAACTGCTCCACGAACTACCTGGGGCCTTTAATCCGAAGTACCTACTGCCCCATCGCCGAAAAAGTTGGGGATTAAGTCTTAATGACCGGAAATTCCAAATTTGATCATAGTTGAAAGTAAGAATATAAATATTTTCAGTTATTCACTTCAGTTGCAAGTATTACGCTATAGTTTTGTGTTTAACATTTAAATGGCGAATCCAACGACTATGTTTAGTCAAATAGGAGAACTGTTATTAATAATTAATGAATATAAATATTCAAAAGCCCAAAGCCAAAAGTCTCCAAAGATGGAAAAGTTAGATGGCGATGCATCAAAAAATGCTGTCAACAAAAAGTGTACACAAAGGAAGGTGATGAAAATTACGTTATTCTTGAAAAAGCATCGGAGCATAATCATGCTCCAGATATCCACGTAGACCGGTACATTTTTAGTAATTCTACAAAGAGAACAGCTGTAGAAGATATATGTGAAAAACCTTTTAAGATTGTCCACAAGGAATTGAGAAAGGAAAAATTCAGCTATTTACCGCTGATGACGAAAGACATTTCTTGCGTTCGAAGAAATATCTATGCTACAAGACGAAAATCCACACCATCATTGCCCAAGTCACAGGAGGAAGTTCTACAAGTGTTAGTGAACTTAAATTTAAAAACAAATACAGGTGAAAACTATTTATTATCTACGAAAAATAATTTCGCAATTTTTAGTTATTTCACAAATCTTTACTTTTTGTGTAATGTAGATTCTTTGTATGTAGATGGAACTTTTCAATACTGTTCTAAATATTTTTGTCAGATGTTTACTACACATGGCTACAAAAATGGTTTTTATGTTCCTCTAGTATTTTGTTTGTTACCAAATAAATCACAGCAATCGTACAAAAGTACTTTTGATACATTAATAACAATATGTACAGATTTGAATTTAAATTTCAAACCGAAGCGAATAATTTCTGATTTTGAAATAGCAATTCAAAATGCAGCCAAGTTAGTGTGGCCCGACATTATTATTTTTTGTTGCAAATTTCATTTAATGCAAAATTGGAAAAATTCAAAATTTAGGTTTGTCCTCGGAATATAAAAATCAAACTGTTATTGGAAAATATTTAAAATTGTTTTTCGGCATTCCTTATTTACATCCAAATGATGTTGGTGACTTTTTTCTGATGAACTTTTTAATATTATGCCAGAAGATGACAGAGTTTTGCAATTTTGTGATTACCTAGTTGATAATTATTTAACGGAAGATTCAACATTTCCACCTTACATATGGGCTTTAAATTCATCATCTCTTATATTTACTACAAACGCATGTAAATCATTTCACTCGAAATTTAATTTTTGTTAAATTTTCAAGCAGAAGTATATGTGAAATTTAGAACTGCACATAGATTCGAAAAAAAAAAAACTTGATAAAACGGCAAAAAGAAAAGTTGATTTTATTGAAAATAGGCTAAATGAATATTACGTTAATTAAAACATTACTAAATTGGACTTCATTAAGTCAGTTTGCAATTATTATGCAGATAACTTTTAAAATCTAAAATAAAGTGTTCACTCTTACTTACGTTCACTCACTCTTACAAACTATAGTTTTTGTTATTGTATATAAGTTAATGTAGATTTATAAATAAACTTTATTCGATTACTTCTATTGTTATAGTTTCATTATTTAATCATTTAAAATTTTCGCTCATGCTTTGGGAATTGGGTTCCTTTTTGAATACAAGGAAGTAAAATAAAAACTATATTATGTTCACAAAAATATTATCTAAGTACGTAGGTAGCGTGGGGCAGTTCGTAGTCGCCGATCCCATATCCCGCGCCATAATATCATTTGTATCATGAGTTAAAGTATTTTCTTTTTGTTTCTGCCTTCGCATAATTCGTCGGCTAGTTTGTAAACCTTTTGTATCTTTGTTTATCAATCTTCTACATATTATACACCAGAATGTAAAAACATGCGACTATGGAATATGTGATTAATTTGGATTTTGTAGTGGATTAAGTAGCAGAGGGATTATATCCTCCTCAATTGCCAGAATACCAGAATATAAAGTAATACCTTCATATTTGCTTCCTAAATGCAGTAAAGCCACAGTATAGTGTGACCAAGACCTCCATTTTTGCTTCCTAAACTACAGTAAAGCTATTGACAATGTCAAATATGAAAACTATTTACAATCACTTACCTTCTAATCTCTAAACCTCGACTGGGATCAAATAGCTAAGATAAGTACCGAATATCACATATCAGAGACAATTAAGATAACAAAAAGCGTGAGATGTCTGAGACGACGAGTCAGCTGGAATTTAAATTAACGGAAGGACTATAAACAACCCAACAGATAGTTTAATGAAGTATCTAAAAGACTATTGACTAATGATTGCTGATAAATTAAACAGTTATTTGAAACTATCCTTTAGGTAGAAATAAGAATAGGCGATTTGTCTAATTTGTTTTATGTTGTAATTAGTGCCTCTATTGACTGAGTTACAAACCATTTTTGCGAAAGAATTCTGTTTCCGTCTTTTTGACTTTATTGGCTTTATATGTAGGGTAAGTCGGGGAACTGGAAATGATTTTTGCAGACTTTACGTTAAAATTATCTAGAAAAAGTATAAATGAAAATTTAAAGTTCTCCTGTATATGGCTGTTACTTCTGAGCAGACTACCGTAGACCTAGCGAGGTACATTTGCTGTGATTGGTGGTTGGGCGTGTCTTAATTTAAAATTTGGCGGGTTTAATGTTTATTGAACTAAAAATGGGTTATTGGTAGGAAGAGGATAATATTCGTCTTTTAAGATTAAGCAGACTTATTACAGTTATATTTGAAATGTCTTTAATTTTCCTACACTGAAAATAACAGGTATATTTGCTGTGATTGATCGGTAGATGTATATTATTTGGCAGATTTCATGTTTATGAAAATGTAACTTGGGTATTGTTGTTTGTTTGTGTTTAAATTACTGTGGACACTAAATCCATTCGCCAATCTTACAATTTGTACTCATTTTTTTATTAGTCATTGTTTCCTATACAATCTTATCCAAAATCTATTACTACTATTGAGCTCTAATATATAGTCTTTTTTTCTATTAGGTGCTTTTAGTTATTTATATAATATATAAAATAAGTGATGAGGTCCTCAGAGTTCCACAGTAAACTCTTCTGCAGCTATCTACTTATTCAATAGCTACTTTACTGTGGACTGTCCAAGTTCCTTTTTTTATTTCTTTCTTATATATTTTTTTGATTTTCTTTTTTTATTTATTTTTCCAACAAATTACAATGAAATACTTAGTCTATATTTACAATTACAATTTGAGTTTAATATTACAAATAATCTGACAAATTACAAAATGATACATATAATATAACTTAAATTTTGTGTAGTAAACGTATGTCCTTCAGGAATTTGATTGTATTTGATATATTACTGTTTAAAATATCTTTAAGTTTCTTTGCTTCTTCTGGTACGTTGTTGATGGCTCTTTCGTAGGAATAAAGAGAACATTCAATCAATACATGTTGAACAGTTATTGGGCATTCACAATAGGAACATTCAGGTGGTAGTTCTTTTGTTATGAGATGCTGGTGAGTTAACGCTGTATGTCCAATTCTTAGTCGGTTTATAATCACTTGTTGCCTTCTGTTTTCTGGAAATTGTAGTTTAGTGGCAATCCTAGTTTTCACGTTTTTAAGGTTAGCCTTATTAGAATTCCACATTTGCTGCCAATTTTTTACACAGTACTGTTTAATAATGAGCTGGATATCACTGAATGCAATTGTAGTCATAATTTCAGTTTGCTCGTCAGTAGCAGCTTTCTTTGCTAATTGATCTACTTTTTCATTTCCTGCGATACCTGTATGGATGGTACCCAGAGAAATGTAACGTTCACGTGTCTGTTTTGTAGGTGATAAAGTGCTAATTGTATTTGTTGCAGGATAGCATGTACTGGATATATCTGCCTTAAGCTCTGAAGAACAGATAAAGAGCCAGTAATGATAAGAAAATCTGAGCTTGCATGACTCTTACACATGTCTAAAGCCTTTAAAATGGCGATTGCTTCTCCCGTGAAAATGCTGAAGAATTGAGGGATGCGAACTGCATATTCAGACTTTCCTAGAATAAAGGCCGCTGCGTGTCCGTTTTCAGTTCTTGATGCATCAGTAAAAATATTGTTATGGCCAGTGTATTCTAATATCCGTTCTTGATATAATTTGTTAATGATTATGGGATTTGTGGTAGAGAGCTGTTTTTATTTGCTCCTATAAATAGTTGCCTTTTCCTCTGATTGACCCTACTCAGCTTAACGGATCTAAACAACATTAGCAAGTTATGTTAGTTTTATTCACACTGTTTATGTATGTCAGTTTTTTATATTACTTAAACCAGCTCTTGTAAAAGGGTCATTTAGTTTCTGATTCATTTTTCTTTCTCTACAAACTAAAAAAACGTTTTATGAGTATGTATATACTTACAAAAACATCAATTTTAACAGTCCATGTATTGATTGGCGTACAAAAGTACAAATATAGAAATTTTCCAGTCAAATAACTATATTGTTTATCTATAACAACAACAACTTGACGGATATAACATTTTAAAATATATTATCTCCACTAATGATTTAAAATACATTACCCATACATTAGGTATAAAATCAAATGCACATTAGTGTCATATTTATATCGATGTTTCTTTTTGCCCATTTACAAATATGAAAAATGATAATATTTATTTATTTTTTCTAAATATATCGGAATATTTCGCTGCTATCATTCATTGCACTCTGACATTACTATTCTGGAGTTGTTAACAATGTTACCATATCAGTATATAAAGTCAAAGAATTAATTAATTAATATGCACGATATGTTGTCAAATTACTTCCTTTTTACAAACAGGAAATAAAAAATAATAATAAATTTTTTTCCCTTTTCCACGTGTTTAAAGGCCTTAAACTTTGTAACCTATTTTTATTGGTTTCAAGGGCAAATATTGTTTGATGGATGACTTACTTATGGATGAAAGAGATCATAGCTTCGTCCTCTGCCAGATATGAACAATGATTACCATCATCGTCATTCTAGCTTTACAACTCTGCGTGGGTCCTAGCCTGCTCAAGAATTTCTCTCCAGTCTTCCCTATCCATCGCTTTTCTCCGCCAAGCACGTATTCCCATATTTCGTATGTCTTCAACGATATTGTTCTGAAGCTATTTTCTTGTGGCATTGTAAATTAATTACTATTTAACTGGGAATAAGCCACAATTAAAGATAAAAATACGTTTATTGACGTTTCAATTTCCACTTCGGAAATCGTTCTCAAAATACAAACAGTAATTTTACTTTTTTGTATACAGTTTTGTATACAAAATACAGTTTGTATTTTGAGAACGATTTTTAGAACGATTTCCGAAGTGGATTGAAACGTCAAAAATAAACATTTTAAACTTAAATTGTGGCTTATTCAAAATAAAAATAGTAATTGCATTAAGATGGTACAAAAAAGTAGCTTCAGAACAAAATAGTAAATTTTAAATATTAAAAATTAATATTGTAAAGTAATGTTTTTACTTTTATTTCATGTTAACTTCTCATGCGATAATTTGATTATTATTATATTACTGTTTTTATGTCATATTCGTGACTGCTATCCTTTTTTACGAAAATTACGGTGGTCTAATATACCTACAACGAAATATTGATAACCTATTCCAACAAAATTGGTTTATTACAGGTTTTTATTTGCCTCTGTAGACAGACGTAGTGGGAGAGGTAAACACAAAACGGACTTGTGTTTACTTATAAAATCGAATAATGGAAAATGTCTGCAAAAAATATACTACTGTCATTATGTACTATGATAAAAATACGTAGTAATGATTTAATAATTATTATTAACTCTAAAAATTAGTCCAAATGGAAATAAATTTATTTAATTGTACTTCTATATTCTATTCCAATCTAGTCAACGATCTAGTATATATAAAAATGTAACAAGTAAAAAAAGAAGAATTGCTTTCATTCTCAATGAAAGTATCTACGACATATTTAAAATACGGGAGAGGATTGGTGCGATTTCCCCCTTTCCAAATTGGAGATTCCTTTGAGAACACACTTGTAAATCGTTATTGAACATAAAAAAATTAATATTTTTATATCTGCAACCGTAATTGGTAAAAACACGAGTTAAATGATTTATTACCGGAGTTTTTTTTTTATTTCAAAAATATGTGTCTCAACAGCTAATGGTCATTGACACAGGGATTTGCGATATTGGACGAAAGATTCTGACGCCTTTTAAATTTTTTTTAGATGGTTTATCTTTAGGTGGTCTTCCAAATGGTATTTAACCCTCTAGTAACTCTCAACTTTCATCGGCCGATTAAAGTAGGCTGCACTCTTATAGTGACCTTGTGTCCAAATAGTCTTACTGAGGAACTTCCTGCCATATTTAAACAACTTTCCCAAGCCGCTTTTATTTTAATATGGGATAATATTTCGTGCAATAATTTTACAGTTGATGAATGAGTTAAAAATGTAACATTTTTGTCTTGTAGCGTATTAATAAAATCTCTAAATGAAAATTCTTGTTGTTTATCTGTTTCATTTTTGTTTAATATAATATCTACTCTAATAATATTTTCATCAATGTTATCAATGCTTTTATCAATATAATGTTCTGTAATACTGGATCCTGTAAGCCCACTATAAAATGAATAAGATTGAACTTTTTCGCCAAAAGCTAATTTAGCTACGACGTAACGATCTTAAGGAGTAGTAGCAGGAACGTTGCAAAAGGATAGAATAAAAAAGTGTGCAATCGCAGCATGATGCTTGCAAAAAGGACCCAATCTTCCAATTTCGCAGCTGCAAAATCCTGTTGCTATATTGACTTCGTAAAGCACACTATTATTTTGCTCACTGGGAACTTTATATAAAGTGTTAGATAATTTATTTATTTCTTTATGTTGTAAATATTTAATTATTTCTAATTGCCTTTTAAAGAGTAATCTTGGAGCTGAAGCTCTACTATTTGCAAAATTTCGAAGCCGTCTTCTATTATTTCTTCTAAGGCAGTACTTACAACTAAAGTCTATTAAAGCTATAGCATCATAAGCTTTGTTTCTATGTAGAACTATGTATTTAAAAAGCCTTAGTGTTATTTCACTGACATTGTTGGTTTGGTGGCCATGTGTTGATGCGTCCCTATAAACGAGGCACCAATCTTCCTTTTCCAATATTCAGTAATATATTTCTTCCACTGTGATTTTTTTTTCGTATTTGTAACTCTCCAGCTTGAATTTTTTTTGTATAATTATGTTTATTTACAATCTACATCATAAAAAGAGTATTAAGTAAATGTTATACAGGTTTTGCGCGTGAAGGGAAGCCATCCAATAATGTTTCACCTTATTCTATTTTGGTTTAGTTCTAAAGAAGGTCCTGGGGCCAGGTTCTATGTAGTCTTCTTGTGGCTGGTCCATTGTTGTATAATTCCCTTACTAGCTCATTTTCGTAGTAAATGGTACTTTCATTTTGTGACTCCGAGGCTCGATGGATTTCTTCTCTGATGAAAGGAACCTTTAAATCATAGTGGAGTGTTTGGTTACTTACGTACCATGGCGTATCCACTACCGATCTTACTACTTTAGACTGAAATCTTTGGATCATATTCAGCGACGTTGGCTTTGCGGAGCCCCATAGGTGTATTCCGTAGAACCAGATAGGTTTGAGCATGGCTTTGTATAGAATTTTTTTTTGGATGTTAAGTTTTGATTTACGTCCAAGATACATTTACCGGAATTTTAAATCGAGCTGCCTTCTTTTGGTCTGGATATGTTTCTTCCAAGTGAGACGTTGGTCAAGATGGAGGCCAAGGTATTTAGCGTCTAAATACTTTTATATTCATTCAGCCATTTATATATGTCTTCTTCGTTTCTAATATCTACTCTGTACTTATTT